>RAOR01000048.1:0-113323 GCA_009805435.1 Neurospora sp. FGSC 26625
GGTGAGTGGTGAGTGTTGTGGCCGGAGGCCTCCGGACGTCTCGGGGAGGCCTCCGGACATCTCGAGGAGGCCTCTGGCCGTCTCGAGGCTGATGCCAAGCGTCGAGGCTCTGCTAGGCCTCACAACCCTGGACTGTAGGCGATGTCCACGTAACATTAACCCCTGTTCATAGGAGCTTCCTTTTAAATACTATATCGCCCTTCGGTATAGTGTACTGTATACCGCTGCCTACTCATTCTACCTTAACTGGTAAGTGGTATGTGATGTGAGATATGACCGATCAATCAATGGCTGAAGGCTGAGGATGACCAAGACGGAACCAAAAGAGAGATAGATGGTCCACAGAAGATGACGGGAAATTCTTGGCTCGCCTGGTCCGGTCCCGGCCGTTGCTCCGGTTCCCACCTGCGTAAGGATCAACAAGCGAAGCGCCATCATGTTTGTTACCTACCTAACAAAGCAAGGAAAGGTACAGCCTCGAGCCCTCGGGAGCCACGTGAGTGACGAGAATGGGTAGGTATCTAAGTCTACATAGTAGGACGTCCGTGGCGCAGGGCGTCCGTCGCTGGGCTGCGTGGTGGTATTTTTGCGCGAGGACAGCAGGACTACCTAAGAAGCGAGCGTGGTGGGTGCGGAGTTTGTTTTGTTTTGTGTCGTGTGGTTCCGGTCCCGGCTCCGGTCGGTGGGTTGGAGCCGGACTCGACGATGGACGGACGGATTCGGTATGGTATGGTATCGAGCGGCTAAAGAAGGAAGAAGGAATCGTGGCGTGGCTCAGGTTGAATGAGGCTCATCGCAGAGACACCATTTTGAAGTTCAAGGAACAGCAAACTACTTCAGCTACCACACATGACAATTCATCCACTAGTTTGACAGACACACCCATGAGCAGAGATACAACACTCTCTCACTGAATTCCCTCAATGTGTTAGCATCTTCTCGAACATGAAAAGAAAATCAATGGAAAGGGCAAAAATCGAACACACAAAACGGACTCCAGCAGGAAAGGAAAGGAGTAAAAGTAGGTAGAAACCCCCTTATTTGCGCAAGCCGGAAGGAAGGCTTCGGCCGTAAACACTAGCCTACTAATCTAACCAGGCAGTTCTCCAAACGAAAGCGGATGACGATTGAGAATGCCCCTTGGTGCTTGCTGAGTGCTGGGTGCTGGCTGGCACCTAATGACAAACAGTCCATCGATCCGGAGTACCTACCTAGTATTGTGGAGAATCAGTCCGGTGGCCCCCGACGGACGAGACGCCGGGCGAGACGCCGGGCGAGACGACGGGCTTAACGGGCTGGTAAGTGACGGGAGTGACTGACGGCTTTGGGTAGAGCTAGGTACATAAGCACAATGCCGCTTGGCTTGAAATCTGTTCATTGTCGTGTCCTTTGGATTGTTGGGTGGGATCTTTAGAGTGTAGGCTGTGAAGGAGATAGACGCCTTCGATAGAAGCTTCATGTCTCGATATCCCAGTGTCTCTTGCCTGAATCTCACTCAATGCATCACATTAATCAATCCCTTCACGCTACTTCACTTTACTCTACTTCATTCCCTTCGATCAGTTACGGCGACTGACCGATATGCGATGTGGTAAAATCGGGAGGTAATCTTTAGAGGTACTCTTCTCGCCACTTCCGTCACCTGTCAAATCATCGCCATTCCATTATTCACCTTGTCCCATCCATCCATCCATTCATCTTCGAACCACCGAACCACCCAACAAACAAAAAGCACTTGGCAACTCCTCCAGTGGAACACCTCAAACAATCTCAGTACGGGCTCAGGTAGGTACCGACGGATTCCGTCACCCTCCACCCTCCCCTAATGGATATTCATCTAGACTAGACTAGACTAGACTAGACTAGACTACCTAGGTTGGTTGGTTGACGGGGCAGTCACCTCGTAAAAGTCTTTAATATACAAGTACAAGTAAGTACTGTTAATACCAACCCGAGTACTCTTTTTTTAGGTACCTAGTCATACTTCATTTACCATGTTTCATTGCGAGTCCTCAACCGTCATGTCATTATACTAACTTTCAGGTGGGGTGATCATCAACTCACCAGCCACCTACCTACCTATGTACCTACCTACCAACCTCCAGGTACTACAATCTCTCTCGTCCACTTCGTCCGGAATCAAAGAACCCACAAGCCAGGTCTGTCAGTTTCACTGGACTTGAGTCAACAAATGGCAACGCTAGAACTAGAGACTTGTGTGTGCTTTTCCCTGGATGTCGATTTGGTTCTGGATATATGGACGAGGGTAGGTAGGTAGGTAGGTAGGTAGTTTATAAGCAGCTAACCTCTTGATCGCGGACGCGGTCAGGGGTCAATTGTATACAAGTCTAGCTAACGATGAGGTAGGTCTTGTTCATTCGTGAATGCCCTGCTTGGTAAACGGTAATAAAGTGCTTTTTCATCCCCTTCCTTCTCTCTTCTTTATCTTCCTCCTTCTCTTCACCGTTCTCCCAAATACAAACACGGTCCAGAACAAATGAATTACCTAGGTATGTACAATTACAAGTTCCATAACAACATATCATAGCCACCAGTACCATATCCATGGATGCTTATTGTTCAAGTTATTCTATACATCAACACGTACGTTTGTCCATTCCCAATCCATGACATACTCATCACTGTACTCATTACCCCTTCTTTACTACTTACTAGTGCCTTAATCTAGTCAGAGTCAAACCACCCCCCACCCTTCCCCCTCTTCTCACTCCCCATCCCCCCCGCATACTTCTCCTCCTCCTCCGCCCACTTCTCCCTCTCCATCTCCTTTCTGGCCAAATACGCCCTTGCGAACCTCCACGCCTCCCAATCCGCCAAGTTCCACGCCTCCACCGCCTCGCGGATCTTGATTTCCTCCTTGGTCACGTGGATTTTCTTGTTCTTGTTTTCTGCTTCGTGCGAGGAGGAAACGATCGTCTTGGCTAGCAACAGCAGATTAGGTTCAAGCTTGAGGTCTTGCTCCGAAGGGACGGGACCTTCTTTTTCGTCGTGGATGGGAGGCAGGATGGAGGTTTCCTTGGGTTTGTGGATCTCCGATTCGATTTTCTCAGTGGCGTCGTCGTGTTTGTKTTCTCCTTCTTTTTCTTTGTTGGGGGAGCCGGAAGTGGAGGAGGAGGGGGGAGCGGGGAGGTCGAAACCAAAGTGCCAGTCGAGAATACCTTCGGGGGTGTCACGCTCGGCTGTCAACCAGAGAGAGCGCGCAGAGCCGTATTCACCCGCTACTGCCTCCTTGAATCTCAAAACGCGAGCGCCCGCGGGGACGGCCTTGCCCTTGAAGAGATCGGTCATGAGATCGCCGACCCAGGCGTCGCGGACGGAGTCACGGCGGATCCAAGGCACCGTGATCTGCTCGCGCATCGAAGAGAGGGATTGGATGGTATACGGGTGCGGGACGGTGCCGATCGTGTACATCGCCGAGCTGTTTTTATAGTGCGCAGGCGTGGAGATCTTGATCGGGTGCGCGGTGGTCGAGCACGGGACGCACTTGGGGCGGTTGGGCGGGCACGACGACGGGAGCGGGTTATTGGCCGGGCAGGAAGCCAGGCGCAAGGCGACGGAGTATGAGGGCGCAATCATGTGCGTCGTGTGTTGAGGCAAAGGCTTGACGACCGCGATGCCCTCGGAGAAGAGGTTCTGCCAGGTTTGGTGCAGGTGCGCGTTGATCAGCTCGTTGAGGGACTTGAGGCCGGCGACGCGGTCGCCGCCGATGGTCTCGGCTACCTTGGGGTAGAGCTTGAGCGCGGAGGCGGAATAGAAGGCGAGGGAGGAGGGCTCGGTGTCGTCGATTGTGAAGGGCCCTTCCTCCTTGGAGGCGCTGGTGACCTCAAGGAAGTTCTTGGCCGTCTTGAGGTTGGGGCTGGCGAGGGCGAGCTTGATGGTCTTTGCGACGTCCGCCTTGGGGCCGACGAAGAGACCATCGCCGAGGTCCTTCCATCTGGTCAAGCCGGGGAACTCGCCGCGGCGCAGATAGACCAAGAGAGGATCGTCGTAGGCGCCCATGGGGAACAGGAAGTAATGCGCCAGCAGACCGCCGCCCATGTTCTCCCATGCCAACCAGCGCATGATATCCGTCTTGAGGGAGGCGTCCATTCCCTCGCTGCGGTGCTGCAATTCCTCGTACATGGGGTTGTTCATAGCCTCGGCAGGGCTGAGAATGATAGGCTTGAAGCCCTGCGCCCACCAGGCGCGGCGCCACGAGAGGAGGATGTCGCTCTCGACCTCCTTGGTGGCCTTTTCCCTTTCGATGGTGTTGTCATAGTAGACGTAGATGGGCGGGCGCTGGGCGAGCTCGGGAAGCAGCGAGCGGCTTTCGTCGAGGGTGACGGAGCTGCTGAAGGGGTAAGACAGCCATTTCCAATTGGCGTACCAGGAGGACTGGCCGTAGGTGTCGTTCTTCTGGCGCGGGGGCGCGTGGGCCGGTTGCTTGAACGGGTTGACCTTGTTCCATGGGTTCTTGATGGAGTCGGGGATCGAGAGCTTGTGGTCGGCGATTTGTAGGCTGGGGCCGGTCGGGATGGCGCTCGGCAGGGTGAAGAGGAGGCTGAAGATGGCGAAGAGGGAGACGGAGACGAGGAGGAGGGAGAGGTGCCGTGACCCTAGTCGGGGGAGTGGCCGTCCAAAGAGGACGTATTGTCGAGGCATTGTGTTTCGTATGTATTCGCGATGGTCGGCGGTTATTGCGACAAGTTGAAGTAAACAATTCTCGATTCTCGGATCAAATCATTAACAAGGACACTATCAAAAGCAAAAAGAAGAGTTGGGAAACGAGAGTGTCGAAGAAGGATCCAATTCGATTAGAGGTTGTTCATGGCGCGAGAAACTGAAGCAAGAAGCCAACGACGTGAACTGTCAGTTGGAAGAGAGGCTGACAACCTGAGATGTTCAGGAGAGGTCAACTTCCATCCGACACTTCGTTGATAGCGGGCCAATTGTTAGACGTCCCGGGGCGTTCTAGAAAGGGGTGACGCGGCGGCACCTGTCAGGGGTGACATGCGTGTGGCTGTGGTTACCACTTAAAGTCTGGACATTGTGCGGCGGTGCCGCCAGCTGCAACCCTAACCCTTTACTTGGGGGCTTCTGGGCGCCAAGCCTTGCCCCCTCTTTACCCTTTACCCTCTAAAGAGGGGGCGCGGAAATTCTGGGACAGCATTTTAATATGGGACATCAGGAATCTTAGCGTTCACTAAAGAAAACTGTTAGCGATGATCGCGATGAACCATTCAACCATGAAACTATTTTTCAAGAGGGAGTATTCAAGAAAGCATCCTCAAAGTTGCATCAATTTTTATTGAGGCGTTGGGGAGAAAATCCCGATGCAAGCGTTCTTGCTATAGAATCGTCAATTCCGTTTGGTGGTTTGGTGCACACCAAAAGCGACGACGTTTGGTGAAAATGCCAAGATTTTTGATGTGTCCCAGATTAAAATACTGTCCCAGAATTTCCGCGCCCCCTCTTTAGAGGGTAAAGGGTAAAGAGGGGGCAAAGAAAGCTTGGCGCCCAGAAGCCCCCAAGTACAGCATCCTCCCCCCAAGTTTATGTCAACTTCCCAAGATGGAAGGTTTCGTAACTCATCGTAGTATGTATTTTAACGTATATTACAAGCTTAGCAGACGGGCTCATGTACTATGCCTCCCTCTCCCTCAAAGCATGCAACATAGTCCCCTTCAACATGGTCAACTCCTCATCCCTCTTCTTCACCGCAGCCACCAYCTCCATAAACTTTGCTTGCCACATCTTTTTCTCTTCCTCAGCCTTCTTCAGCTCCTCCTCTCTCTTCTTTTTCTCCAGTTCCTCCTCCTCCTTCTTCGACAATTTCTTCCCCTGTCTCTTCCCCTGTCTACCACTCTTTTCACCACCAGCACTTGATGATCCCTCCCCATTATTCTCTCCTTCTGCACCGGCCGCAGCATCTGCTCCAGCAGAAGAAGACTCATCAGTCTTCTTCTTCTTCCCCCCACCACCCCACTTCCCTACTCTAACCACCTCCTCCATCGAAAAATTCCCACATATCCCTCCCAACCTCAGTTCCCAAACCGCCAAAACCTTAATCCACTTCCCACCCCCTCCACCCGTCCCGCCCCCAGGCGCATCAACCCCCTCACCAAGTTTCGTAACCCTCAACCCCCTCCCCGGCCCTCCCCCAACTCCCTGCCCCGCATCCACCCTCCCGGCAGGTCCCCCATCTCGATTCATCAAACTATACCCCCCTGCCAACGCGGCAAGATTAATCAGGAACCCCTCCCTATTCGTCGCATTCCGATGCAAGTTCTCAATAACCGTGTGACAAAACGCAAACGCTTCGTCGACCGAACAAGCGGGGATCGGGTTACCCGCGCTATCGAGCCAGGTAGCCGTCAAGATCTGGTGGATGAAGATGGACTCGACGTCGAGGAGGTTGTATTTGTCGACGGCAGGGTCGGCGAGCGAGGAGGGCGTGAAGGGGGAGGGGCCGAGGGGGCCGTGGCCTGTGAGGGAGGAGGAGGAGGGGATGGAGGTTGAGGGGGCGTTGGGGTTGGGGTTGGGGTTGGGGGGCGCAGAGGAGGAGGAGGATGCAGAAGGGAGGAGGGTTGGTTGAGATGGTGGGTGGTGTTGACTGCTGATTTGGGCGTATTGGGGGTGGATGTTGGAAACAGCAGCAGGCTGCGCTTGGCCGTTTACCATGAGCGTAGGCGGGGCGGGGGCTAGGAGGGGAGGAGTGGCGAGGCGGACTTCGTTGCCTACGCGCTCGGGCACTTGGAGGGAGAGGCGGGTTCGCTTTGCTGGACGGCCGGATGCTGCTGGAGCTGGGGCTTCTCGGACCGTTGGTGATGGTTGAGCCGTTGCGGATGTTGGGGTTTGAGTAGCTGCTGGGGGATTTGGTCGTGGAGGAGGCAGAATTGGGGTTTGTGACGGCGGTGGGTTATTGGGAAAGGTGTGCTTTCCGTAGTGAGGCGAATCACTYGATGCCGGGAAGGCTGAAAAGGGGCCATCACTGTTGAGTTGTCGGTTGATAGGCGGCCGTCCTCGGACTCTACCTGTGGCTCCACCAGTCCGCCATGCCGMCGATACCACTTTAGCTCCGTGACGCCTACTCAGAGACTTGGGCTTTGAACCTGATGGGGTGATAGCCGACCTAGGCTCATCAGACCAAAAGTTGCTTCTCGTGGTAGGAGTAATGGCAGACTGGGGATAAGCAGTCATGGGAGTTTGACCCCCATCATTGTTACCCCACGGAGCTCCTTGACCAGGCACTCCAAGCCTTGTGTTATCAAACGTGAAGACACTTCCCCTTTGCGCTGGGTGAGCAGACCAAGGTTCTCCACCTGGAGGCAAAGGGGACTGAGCGTCATCCTCTCCGGGCTTCCTCCTGCCTCGCCTTGGTCTGATATGCGGCAGCAAAGCTCTGAGAGCCATGTCATCCTCGGCACGGACACCGTCTCTTTCAATTTCGCTGAGCGGAATAGCCAGCGAAGGGATATCTACCCAGTACTCGTGCTCCCGTCCGACAAGATACTCGAAAAACGAGTCAATATGCATTGAGTGCATCCACCGCTTCAAACGAACAGCATACTGCTGAATTTTCTGCGAACTCTCCCCCTTATCCGTGTCAGGTGGGTCAACACCCAGCTTGAGAGCCAGTTCCGCCCATGTCTTGATCTCCTTGGTTTCCAGCTGCTTGATCAGGCCGAAGAGGACAAATGTGTTGAAGGACTTGCCACCACTTTTTGGGGGATCTGAGAAGGTATCCCGGAGCACCACGGTGTCGGTGTCCAACGGCACATGGGGATTGCAGTGGAAGATGAAGTCGACATAGGCATCCTCTATTGTCTCTGACGTGACGTTTACGTCTGGGAGAGGGGGACGGGTGGCATATGGTGGGTAATTTGGTCGAGGAGAGCGAGCTGGTGGTGTGGGAGCGGGAGCAACAGATGCAGACGCGGAAGCAGTAGCAGCAGCAGGGGCAGACATGGCCGCAGGCTGTGGTGTAGCTGAGACACCACCGGCTGGTTGACTCGTTGACTGAGTGGGTGTCTTGTCTGTGGGTGATTCGGTGGTAGACTCGGCAGCAGATTCGGCGCTGGTACTAGCAGCCTGGCCCATGTCTGAAATGGGGTCGATGGAGGTGGGCGATGCCGTCAAGGTACCGGGCTGAAGTTGAGAAGCTGACTCTTGGAGGTCTGACTCTGCTTCTTCCAAGGCCTGTTGGCCTTCCTGCATGGTGTTCCAGTTGTCACTGATGTGCAGCGTGGAGGCGTAAGGATGCGGCTGCTTCTTGAAGGATTTTTTACTGAGCACAGAGTTAGGACATGTATAAGATGGGGTGGATATTGAGTATTTACGTGACGGGTGGGATCCAGTGTATCATATCGACTTGTTCCTATGACAATGATGATGTAAACCAGTATGTCTCACACAACGCGTCGAGCGCGTTGAAGTGTGGCTTCGAAGTCTGACAGTGAGTGTCTTTGCGGATGAATGAATATCAGCGAGTCCCTTCAAAGAGTTGAAAAGGACAAACCAAATTGACGGAAGGAGCCGCAGAGCAAATTAGCGGATTTTGCTGATTGCTCCACCGGGAATTGGGACTTTGAGGACAAGGACAAGAGAACCAAGCTTGATCCAATGCTCACCAACTAATTGTATGTCCGATTATATCAAGCAGTATCGTCAACTGGCACAGCAGTGGTTGGGCAAAATGGTCAGTCTCAACCGTCGAGGTCAACGGGGAGAAGGGGTTAAACTGTACAGAAGGGGATAAAATCAGTTGACTGTTCCCCACTTTCCAGCCACTGGTGGGCTGTGACTGGGCCACGGCTGAGCGCCACTACTTTCTCAGTGTGTTATTTATAGCTTGGCGTTGCTTGACTGTAATCCGTACTGTACGTATTCGTTACATGTCACTGAACCGAAAGATACAGTCGACAGCGACGTTGGTGATTATTCATAATCAAAGAATAAAATATGTTTTCCGGGGTTAGTGCCAGTACAGGCCGATGCGGGGCCCCGGAAAACGTGCGTCAAGCAGAGAGGGCTGACTCGTTGAGTACTGCATGCTGGATATCATCCCAAAAAGGTTCGGCTGTCTGATATGGATCGGCCAATGCCAACTGACTGTTCATTTCGTGTGGCTGTCTGCTCTAACCACATCCTCCAACTCTGTATAAGGCGGTCAGTGGGAGTTATTGGAAACAGACTGAGAGTGGAAGGGGATGAAAGCCACGATATGTAATATACAKAGTCAAACACTCGGCATGGAGAAATACGGGACATGAACGGAAACAAAATGCAACAAGTACCGAATCCCAGCTTCGGCTTTCACATGATTTTCCCAGTCGTGGAGAAAGGCAATGCTAAAAAAGCCAATTGCCCTGTGACGTCGCTGTAACTGTTAGCTTACCCCATGGGAAACCCCAACCTAACGTTGTAACGCTGTTAGTGCACCACGGCACGGCACCAGCGTCCACTCCAACAGCAATCGGACCTCGGCTGCTTTTCACAGTCTGGATCACTTGAACCGAGCAAAGGCGACATTAGGATAAGATTCAAGGAAAATCACCTTTGTTTCTTATTTGCGTACTTCTTTCACCATATAATAATTTGAAGACGGCGATAGCCTGTTTCCCTCTTGACTTGACAACTCCCAATTTGTTGTTTCTGTCCCGTCCGTTGTTTCCGCGACAACCCCGCCCTCTTACATATCGCAACTACAACAAACAACACCAACCAAACAAAGAGTTATTCAAACATGTCGCAGTCCAAGCCCGTCCTCCCCCAAAATGACAACGTCGCCCACGCCCTCGCCGGCGCCGGTGGTGGCATTCTGTCCATGGCCCTGACGTGAGCATCTCCCCATCACATCACTCACTATCCAGGACCATCTCCCCGTCCTCCTCCCATCCCTGCCTCAGTCCAGTCCAGTCCAAACCTCTCCCCCCCCAATGTAACGAATCACCACTAACAAACACGCCAACAACAGCTACCCCCTAATCACCCTCTCCACCCGCGCCCAAGTCGAATCCAAGCGCTCCGTCGACACCACCTTCCTCGCCGCCGTCCAGAAAATCGTCGCGCGCGAGGGCATCTCGGGTCTCTACTCCGGTTTGTCGTCGGCCCTGTTCGGCATCTCCGTCACCAACTTCGTCTACTACTACTGGTACGAATGGACGCGCGCCTTCTTCGAGGCCGCCGCCGTCAAAGCCGGACGGGCCTCCAAGAAGCTGACGACGGTCGAGAGCATGATCGCCGGCGCCRTCGCGGGATCCGCGACGGTGATCCTGACCAACCCTATTTGGGTCGTCAACACGCGCATGACCACGCGCAAGGCTGCTGCTGCTGAGGACGAAAAGGACGCTCTACCGGGCGCACCGGCCGCTAAGAAGCCTAGCACTATTGGCACCCTTTTGGCGCTGCTCAAGAATGAGGGACCCCAGGCGCTGTTCGCGGGAGTGGTGCCGGCGCTGGTGCTGGTTATTAACCCCATCTTGCAGTATACCCTGTTCGAGCAGATGAAGAACGCGGTGGAGAAGAGACGCAAGATGACGGCCACGCTGGCGTTCTTTTTGGGCGCGGCCGGCAAGCTGTTTGCTACGAGCGTGACGTATCCGTATATTACGGTCAAGAGCCAGATGCATGTTGCGCCTGGCGACGGCGGCAAGAAGGAGGGCATGATGGAGGCGATTAATCGCGTAGTTAGGGAGGAGGGGTATGCTGGGTTGTACAAGGGTGAGTTATCTATTCTCTTCCCGWTCTGGAACTATAAGTGGAAATACTGACGCTGGTGATCGAAATAGGCATCGGCCCCAAGGTCACCCAGTCCGTTCTCACGGCTGCCTTCCTCTTCGCCTTCAAGGACGTGCTCTACGAGCAGACCGTCAAGCTAAGGGGCAGCGTTGCTCGCAAGGCCCTTGCTTAGAGGGCTGTGGCCGCCCTGCAGCTCGCGAGGTACGTAGCGTACGCTTAGTGGGCGAGGGACGCCATCTTGTGTCCCTTCTTGCTCTACCGGTTTGACGTCGAATCGTTCATCAAGGATATTGGGCACAACGGCCAGCTGGTCTCGGACGACGATGCGTGGTTATAAGCTACCGTGTGGCTACTTGCTGGATGTTTTCTTGGGATAACCTAAGCAACAGCATTAAAACTATACAACAACAACAACATCAACAACAACAGATAAACAACAACAGTATCTGGGTATTAGGTACCCAGGCAGGAGGGGAAGAGGAAGAAAAGGGAAAAGCGGAAAAAGTCAGCGATGAGGACTGGAGGAAGGATGGTTCGATACACCCTGTACAATACATGGGAGGCGGCGGTAGTGTCGAAGCGGAGAACGCAAATTTAGGGAGTTTGGATTATGAAGGATGATGTAAACTGCTTTCGTTGTATTGTCTCTTTTTAACTTGGTTTGGTTTAGCATTGAATTTGCATCCCCATTCAGCTTGATCTCATCCTGTGATTGTCATACCCTTGCCTCAATCAGTGT
Organism: Neurospora sp. FGSC 26625; assembly: GCA_009805435.1. Lineage (NCBI taxonomy): Eukaryota > Fungi > Ascomycota > Sordariomycetes > Sordariales > Sordariaceae > Neurospora > Neurospora sp. FGSC 26625. The sequence continues at coordinate 11,480 of RAOR01000048.1, forward strand.
CTAGAGCCGAATAGTAGAGAAGACTGATCTTGATATCGACCGACCTATGTTCGCACACTCCATCTAACATCCATCCATAGCCATACCACGCCTAATCAATCCTTCAAAACCTTATATGCCATACCACCCTCATCCCTTTCTGTTCCACTATGATAATACATACACATCTACTCACTCCCCTCTACAACCTCAACATCAGGCATAATCCACCACCAATGCCCCCCTTGCTCCCACACCTCCTCACTCCTCGGCACCCTAACCTCCACCACCTTCTTAATCTCCTCCGTCGTCCTCCCCTCCGCATCCATCTCCACCGCCTTCCTAATCCCTTCTTCCAGGATCCTCTCCGCCTTCTCCACACTGCGTCTATAYCTCTTGACATTCTCCATCCACCGTTTATGTCCTCCTCTCCCCGGTTCTTGCTTCTGTCCCTGTCCCTGTCCTTGCCTGACACCACCACCATCACCTCCYGCCTCCGTTGCCGCTGTCGATCCGGAGGATGTTGCTCTTGGAGCAAMTGAGACATCAGGTACAACACTGAAACCGCCACCACCACCACCACCACCACCAGCAGCAAAAGCCTCCCGTTCCCCCAATCCCTCCAAAACCCCAAAGGCCTTCTTCGCTTGCCCCACCGCTTGCACCGCGAAACCCAACAATTGCTTTGTGGTGGTGGAACTTTCATTATTGTTATTGTCATGATGCGCCGCCTGCTGCGCCGCCGTACTACTACTATCCTTCCAGGTTTCAAACCCGGGAACTTCCGGTAGACTAACGGCTCTAAACGGCTTCATCCGCACTTCATACCGATGCTCGTCCGTGCCGTATGGTCTGGGCGGAGGGGTGATCAGACCCAAACGGGAGAGGATGGTGTAGATTACTGAGACGGTGTCGGCGAATTCCCAGGTTATTGCTGCGTCGAGGATTGTGGACCGGAGGTAGGTGAGGGAGCGGGTGAAGGATGCTTCGGGGGTTGTGGAGTAGTGGTAGGTTGTGGTTGTGGCCCCAGCCCCGGAGGTGCCGGGGGAGGGGACTGAGGGGGCGGAAGGGGAGGAGATGGAAACGGGCCAGCCGCGCGGGGGGTGGTAGGGTTGGGTTGGGGGAATCCAGGGGGTGGCGGGGATGGGTTTGGTGTAGGAAGAGGGAGGAGGGGGGTGGGCGTGGATGAGGCCAAGGGTAGAGGAGGATGGGGAGGAGGGGGAGACGACGGAGGAGGAGGAAGGGGGAGAGGTAGAAGAAGACGAAGACCGAAGTTCGTTAAACCGGTGGTTAGTAAAAGCCTGGATGCGCTCCACATGCTGAGCCCTTGTTTTGGCGAGGTGGGAAAGATACCAGTACATGCCTGCCAGCTCGTCAGGAGCGTAGACCTCGAGCTCGAAGCCTAGTTGGACTATCCACTCCATTAGACGAAGCTTGTAAAGGTATGCCCACGAGGACAAAGGCAGAGAGTAACCAGGTTCGGAACCCAAAGTGAGCGTGGTCTGGGATTGATAGGCCAGCGGCTTCTCGTCGATTTGGATTTGCAAAAGCTGGTCGATGTCTTCGGCGTCGAGCTGGATCTGCTCCCAGTCTTGGATCAGGTGGCAGAACATGCGCCGCACGCGACACCGGTTCTGGCACAGCACGCGGAAGATGTCGATGTAGGCTTGGGCGGCGCGCTTGCGGAAGAGTTCCATCTGGTGGGCGATGGCGAAACGGGCCGAGTGGGGGGCTTCGACGAGGTCGTTGTTGGGATCGAGGAGCTCGTGGGCGGGCATGACCACAATGGAGAGGTCGTCGTCCATGACTTGGCGGATGCTGAGCCGGTCGAGGAGAACCATGTCTTTGAACAAGAGATTCTGGAGGAGACAGCGGATGTAGACTAGCGGTTGAGGTTTCTGGGCCTGGAAGTGGAAGACGAAGTTCAGAAGGCTCTGAGAGTCATGATAGTCCAGAATCTTGACCGCGTCGATGGCGTCGTTGCATAGCTTCTTGAAGTGCTTCGCCGCCTCGTCAAAGCTGAGCGTTACTATCGGCCGAGGAGGCATACTACTGGCCAATTTCCGCTGAAGCTTGGTGCTGAAAGCCTCGGGAACCTCTTTTGCTAGGCCGGGGAGCTTGAGGATGGCTTCCCATACGCTGTGCATCTGATACCAGGGTATTTGCAAAGAGTCGGGGCTACCACGATCCTCTATGAGTTCGAGAGCCCGAAGGAAGGCTGACCTTAGCTCAAGACGGAACGAAAGGGCCTGTGTCATGTCGGTCCCAATCTCAGCCCTAAGGCCATGGAGCATGTGCTTGGCTGATAAGATCTCATCCCTGATCTCATATCGGTCAATGTGATCCATGAGGTTCCGACGGTAGGTATTGGTCACAAAGTCCTCTTCCTGTCATGTGTGTCAGCACCTCACCCACTGCCTCTCATCCGGCTAAACTCACCTCGTAATAGAGCTCATCCCTAATCGTCTCCAAGACATCCGCACAAGTCCTCACCAGTCCCAGACAATACGCCCTCAAAACAGTGGTCATGGGATCCCTCGGCGTCTTGCGATTCCTCACAAAGTCTGCCTCCTGCAACGTAGCCGACGCCGGTTCCACCAGAGCTTCGATATAGACACTGGTGAGGATAGTCTGCGATAGGGGATATCCCAGATGCCATGCCATTTCGAGACAGAGTAGTTGATCGATGATACCGAGGACCTCCGGGGCAGATAGCGGTCGGTTCACATCGTAGGTTTCCTCCAGAGTTTCGCCGGGCGCTAGACAGCCGCTGTCCATCTTGGGATCACCGATCTGGAGGTGGTGTTAGTCATGTGCATGCAGCTGTGGGAGAAGGAAGACGCATACCTCGAGAGCCCCGACGGCTTCGAACAGAGTGAAATAGCCATCCTTTACGATCTCACCGGTTTCCAAAGCTGTATGAGTGAGGAGTGAGTGGTTAGCATCGTCATGAGATCTCAGTCAGTGGAGGCAGGGGACGGTGACCTACTTTTACAAGCAGAGAGGAACTTTTTGGTGATATTGGTGGCGATGATGCCCGGATTAGACATGCTGGGAGCTGGAGGCTCCTCGTATAGATAGTTGTGGTCGTTGTTTGCGAGTGATAGTGTGAGCAGTTCTGATGTGGTGGTGGTACAAAGGTCAGTGAGATGTCAATGTTATAGCGGGGTTGCCCAACGTGGTAGTGGTAGTAGTGCGGTTGTTGAATTGATTTTTTTTTGGGGGGGGGGGGGATATCGACGAAACTAAACGAACCTCTTTGAACTGCAGCTTCGTGATCGTCGGGGATCATGGTCTTTTCACACAAAGACTATTAGCTCCGTGGGAAGGTGCTTATGCACTTGAGATGAACATTTGTTTGTGTTGAGTGGAGGAAGTGGTGTTCTGCTAGGGGGGAAGTCTGTGCCTGGACTTGATAGCGTCCGTGAGCCCGAATGTCAATTCCTCACTTTCCGCTTGATAGTGAGTGAGTGATATAAGGCTGCGAAAAAGACAAATGATCCGGATGAATTATTGACAACATTTACTATTCTCGGCGTAAAGCAGCATTTCCACCTCGGATGTATTATCGAATTGTAATCCATGCAGTGAAGCCCGAAGAGTGAATGAGAGGCTGTGCTTCAGGGGAAGAGACCCCTTCCGCAACAAGACACTGCATCTCTTCCACGACTTGTGTTGCCTCCAGCCAACGAGCCGCACACACAGTATGTTTACCATTTCAGTCACCATAATTGCATGTGTCACATCGATTCACTCCCCAACAATCACAGTCAGTCCACCAAGTAAATGCCAATAAACCGTCTATTGAGTTCCTCTTCCTCGCTCCCCCAATATCATGATACAGGTCATACGTCTTCGGGCTTAATGACACTCGGCAGGAGGTGGGATCTAAGCCATGCGGGAGCGATTCGCAGATTGGTCCTTCTCTCATCTCCCGTCCACCACTACCACCATCCTAGCACATCGTCACGGTCGTGGTATCGATTCGCTTAAGAAGAGGGAACGGAGGTGGCGTTCTCGGCGGCGGCGGCAGCGTTGGCGGAGCTGAGGTTGACGGTCTCGCCAGCCTTGCCGTTCTGTAGTTTCAAGGGGTTTAGGAYCAGTACTCTGTCTTAGTAAAGGTTCTCCTTTGGTTGGGTCGCAATCATCCCCCCGTTTTCTGTCCCTTCTCGTCTCACTTGTGGCCGTCCCAACAGACTTCCTCCTCCTCTTGTTTGCATGTTCCCCGCTAGATAGAAACAAAAGTTACTTACCGACCACTTAGCGAACTTGATCTCGGCAGACTCGCCACGACGCTCAGCAAGGATTCTCTTATCCTCCTTGAGGGAGCGACGGAGCGCACGAGAGGCGACCGCGATGTAGCGGTTGTAGCTGTGATTTCGTGAACCGTGTTAGCCTTCGTTGTCCTGCACTGTCTTCTCTTATAGTTCATATCTCGTCCGGTGCCCTCTCTTTTGCCTGCTCCTGCTCGTTGTGATCGTTCTATTCCGTTGCGCTAACCTGGTGGTTGCATCTCGTGTGTCTGTCGTAGCGCTGGATGAATGCTGGCTTGGTTTGTCGGTTGCATCGCCTGCTCGCTTCGGTGTTTTCGCATTCGTGCCCATCTCTCCTGGTCATCAAGTCATTCGGCGCTTCTCTTGTCCTTTTCCTGCATTTTCTTTCCTTTCCCCCCTCCCTCGACGTTTCTTGAGCCCAGCTTTCGTCTAGAAACCTGGATTCTCCGTCCTCTTCTCTCCCAGTCGGTCCCAATCCAATTCCGCCTCCCATTCAAGTTTCGTAGGTTCGTCCGTAGTTTGTCGTTCATCACAGTTCAAGTCGCGGGGCAATTGCCATTCCAATTTCGGCGCAGTAGTCGTTTTCTGTCGAACTCGTTCGTGGGCAGGCTCGTCGGTCCAATCCTCCTCCAAATCGAGAGGCAATTCTTCCCCTTCCCCCTCGCTTTCCTCCTCCTCTGCAAATTTGACGAGACAGAAAACGGGTAGGTATACTCACGTAATGCCAGCGGCCTTCCAAGCGAACACCATGTTGGGCGATTTGTGGGTTGTCTTGACGGTTAAACGAAGACTGGTTGTTGCTGTCTGCTGCGGTACTTGCTGCGCGCGATTCTCACTCTGCCGCTTTGACAAAACTGGTCCCACCCTGGCACACACCCACACCACCCAGGGCCCGAGAAGCTCCGCTGCCGAAGCTCCGCGTCACGTGATGCCCCTCCTTTTTCTTGGACTGTTTGTTGGCAAGCTCAGGCAAAAAGTGACCAAGCCCAAGCTTCCTTCCATGCCATGACGAAACAGGAGCCGGGCAAGCTCTACTTGTAGGTCTCGGCAGCTTACCTAACAAGGTCAAAAGTAAACATCGACCCCTGAGGTTTTGAGGGACCTCAACAGTTTGCCATTGAGCATGACATGCACTTTTTTGAGCTCTCAAAAGAGCTTAAACACTGTCTTTCAAGCTACTTAGCTCACCGTGAAACTCACTGTCCCTCATATCACCCTTTTTCCTTATCACTGATACATGTATCCAATGTCAATCAACAAAAGAAATAATGCCTGCTGCATTTGTATAGCTCTGCTAGCGAAGTAGTGGCGAGGAGTGATAAAGTCTAGAGGTTTATATATGCACAAAAGTCGTCGGTCTCCAGCCGTTCTTCATCTCCCGCTTTACACGAAAGTCTACAACACTTCATCCCGGCCGGTTCTGCTGTTGGTACACGGTTTTTTTTGTTTCCCAATCCTGACATCTTCTCAAAAAGTTCCACGCCTTTCCAGTTTCAATCGGTTCGTTTCGCGTTTAGGTATTTCCTCTTTCAATTAACTACGAATTGCACAACCCGCTCTGCGCCTCCAAAGTCTAGTCTACGTCTATACCTTGAGACCGAGATCCTCAGCGTAGGGAAGGACGTGGAGGTCACCGACGGCGGAAACGGAGGCCTTGCCCTCAAGGAGCTTCTTGGCAGCCTGTTGAACGTTTGTTAGCATGTCTGTCTTGTCAAGTTCTTGTAGCTTCACACGTACAGCCTGGAGCTTCTCAGCGGTAACGCCCTCGAGAGCCTTGAGAGTCTCGGCAACCTGGAGGGGCTTGCCACCGGCAAGAAGGTTGGCACCGGCGTGGACGAGACCAGTGCCGGAAACCTCGCTGGCAGAGAGGAGGTTGAACTTGGCCTTGGCGATAGCCTTGGTGAGGTCCTCCTTGGAGACACCACCAGCAGCGATAGCCTTGAGACCCTTGACAGCCTCAACGGCGACCTTGCCGACGGCGGCACCCTTGCCGGAGATCTGGATGGCGAGGAGACCAGCATCGGAGTAGGCGTAGTTGGTGGCAAAGGCCTCGGCGCCGGGGTTGGCGGCGGTGGCCTTGGCGAGGAGGCTGAAACCGGGGGACCACTTGATGTTGGAAGCACCGCCGAGGAGACCGACGAGGACGGAAGTTTCGGGCTGGCTGGCGCCAAGGGCAGCACCGGGGAAGCCAATGACGATGGCGTTCTTGCCGTTCTTGGCAACGCGCTGCTCACCACCAAAGTACTTGGAGGCGGCAGTGTTCAGGTTGCCGGAGCTGGTGGCGGGAACACCCTTGAAGAAGGGCTCAACCCACTTCTCGAGACCGGCCTGGCTGGCACCGTCGGCGACAACGGCAATGTTGGCCTTGTTGAAGGCGAGGTTGGCGAAGGCGGCGACCGAGTTCTCGTTGAGGTAGGACGAGGTAGGGGTGTCGACGGTAGGGTAGAGGGGAGAACCGAGGCCGTTGTGGAAAGCGACGTTGTGGGCGGCATCGAGGGCGACGGCGGCAGAGTCGAGCTTGGCCTGCTTGGCGTGGATGCAGTCCTCGACGAGCTCGTGGAACTCGTGGGCTATGGGGCGGCAAGGCAACAACTGTCAACACAGCCATGTTTCGTTGGGAGGGAAGGTATTATCACGCACTGGTGTACTTGGTCTCGGAGATGACCTCGGCAAGGAGCTCGGTGAAGTAGGGGAGCTCCTCGCGGAGGAAGGAGGCCTGGAGGACGAGGGCCTCGCGGGTGTGGTAGGCCTGCAATTGGCCGCCGAGGAGCTCGGACTCGCGGACGATACGGAGGGCGGTTCTCTTGTTGGTGTTCTGTTTACCCCCCAAGGTGCCAATTATTAGCTCATGGGCGTCTTCTCTCTCTCTCTCTCTCTAGAACCTGCCTTGAACGCAAACTCCTCCAGACCGACGGTCAGACCGGGAAGCGGCTCATATCGGGTACCGGCCTTCGCGACGACGGCGAGGCGGGTGGTCGGACCGGAGTCGTCGCGCGAGGCAACCTTGACGCCGGCGATGGTGGTGGGTTCGTATGACGCCGCGGGAGAAGCAGCAGCAGCAGCAAAGCCGCGCTGGGCCGTCTTCGCAGCGGCAGGGCGGCGAAGGGCCAGCTGGCTTCCCCTCGTGAGAGCCGATCGGGAGATCATGGTTGGAGGGGTCGATGTCGTCCAATTGACGGTTCTAGATGATTGCGCAGCGAGCACTGCTTGTAGGAGCTTCACGTAGTCTCAGTATAGTGTAGCAATTCCGACTCCGAAAATTCCCTGGCACCCAGCGCCCCAGTTGCCGGTGCACGTGCGGCCGGCAGCTGCCCAAACAGCGCACAGACCACCTCCCAGCTGTACAGCACTGCCAGCTCGCCCAGCTCCAAGGCTCCAAAGCGTCAGCACCCGGCCAAGCACGACTCGGCCGGGCGAGCCGCACAACGGGCTGACACAGGCCATCACCCAACGGTCTCAAGTGGTCAGCAGTGAAACATAGCTCATCATTGGCGCGAACATGCAGCAAAATGCCCCGCGATCTCACTGAAGCTTTGGATCCGCTGAAGACCACGACGGAAGCCAAGGAAGACCAGCAGAGCACCTTTCCCAGTTTTTATCAAATGGGAGTTTCCGGGCCCGGGTTCGGTGAGGACAAGGTGACAAGGCCGTTTCATCTTCAGAGCATTTCAAGTCAAGTTGCCGGAGCACGACTCGATTGCCGTCGGGGTAACTCTCATAAAAGTGGGTTGGGCTACAAAAGGTACGTACCTCTTGTACTTTGTACCGGTAGACGGGACCCCAGGGGCTAGCGTGGTTCTGCCGCGCCCGTACAGTAGCGATTGACGCGCGGACTGCAACTGGAGAGTCCCTGCCGCGCATGCGACTCTAAAAAAAAAAAAGTTGTATCATTTTGTCATTCGGCGGTCGAACAGTCACCACCGAATATTGCAGGCGCATTGCATTCCACTGAACACCTTTCACAGAGGTAGTCCCCCACCATACAAAACTGACTTTCTGTCAACTTAATATATAATTCCACGACTCCACCCTCTCTTCTTCCACTTCCTCCCCCACCAATCCCTGGAGATCTCCCATGCCATATCGGTAGTAACCGTGGAAGCTCTAGAGATAGTGAGAGGATCTCTAGAAGCCAGATCTTCTTCAACTTTATATTATAACATCGGCATCAACGACAACAAACGTCATCTGATTATACGAGTGCTGATACCAACCATGGCTGTTGTATGTATCACCCATTCCTCTTGGTTGTCACTGCTAACCACTGACCACCACAGATCAAAGAGAAGGCAGAGTTCTGCACTCTGCTCGTCGACGAGCTCTACGGCCAACTCCCCGCTGTACGTACCACCACGACCAACATCGACCCGGTCAGTTGAGTAGAATCTGACAATTTACACAGAGAGTCTATGCAACTCTTTTTCAGCGAGGAAAGCTCTCGATCCGCCTCATCAGCCAGTTCTCCAAACTCAACGCCCGCCAAGTCAAGAATGGCCTCTGCGTCCTCCAACAACACAACCTCCTCTTCTACACCGTCGACGCCAACTCGAGCGAGGCCGAATACTCGGTAAACCACGATTACGCCTACAACCTCGTGCGCACCGGCAAGGTCCTCGAAATGGTAGACAACAGCTACGGCCCCGCCGGCCGCGACGTCATGCAGAATCTCCTGCTCCTCGGACAGACCCGAATCTCCGACTTGGTGGCCGCCTACCAGGCCAAGATCAACCAGGCCAACAGCGACGACGCATGGCTGAACGCCAAGAAGCCCGAGCTCGTGATCAAGCGCAAAGCACAGCTTAACTCGGTGCTTTGCCGACTCATCGAGGCCGATTTGATCGATGTCGTCCACAGCAAGACCTTCCAGAGCGCCCACGAGATTGAGAAGCAAGTGCACAAAGAGGTCATGGACTCTTACTTTCCCAACGGCATCAAGGGTACAAAGGCCAAGGTTGAATTTGAACAGAAGGTGGCGGAGGGCCTTCGCAAAGTGCGCGAGGAGTCCAAGACGCTCAAGCGTAAGCTGGCGCAGAATGGAGGAGCAAGCAAGCGAAGGAAGCTGGCGGTTGGAAACGAGACGAATGGGGTTCCGGAAGAGGAGGAGGATTTGGACCCGGCGTTGGACGTAGGTTATTTCCCATGGGACAAGGGTCCAAACCATGTTGCTAACTTGACATTTCCTACAGCCCCGACAAGTTATCCGCATCAACTACGAAAAGTGCATTGTCGAACTACGCAGCCGCCGCCTTGTCCAATACGTCAACGAGACCCTCGGAGAGACGACAGGATACGTTTATGGTCAACTGCTTAAGCAACTGACGAAGAACACTCCGCGCTGTAGGCCAGACCCTCTCATGGACACCTTGACGCCAGAAGGCGAGAAGGAGACGCCCTCGGTCACAACAAACGAGATTCTTGATAAGGTCAAGACCTCGATCGACCTAACACTCGGAATCGGCAAGATTCCAAGCAAGGCGATTTCGAAATCAGCTGCAGAGAGACTCACGCCGTTTGCTCCCAAGGACAAGATTCCTTTCATGAACCAAGACGACAGCGACGATGACGAAGAGGATGGTGATTACAGCGACAGTGACGAAGAGATGGACACTAAGAAGGAAAATGGGGACGCGTCGGTCGCTAGGATGAGCCGACCTGAGCAGCTGCGGCAACACCTCTTGCTACTGGCCGAGGGTCATCCAGGCTTCGTTCGTCACTGCGGAGAGGATGAGTGGACGATTGACTTCAAGCCTCTAATGGAGAACCTCCGGGCGACAGAACTCGACTCCATCATCGAGCAGACGAGCGGTCGCCAGGGCCTCAGGTTGACACGTATCCTCCGCACCAAGGGCAAGCTAGGCGAGCARGCCCTTCAGTCTCTCAGCCTGATGCGTAAGGTCGACCTCCAGCAAAAGATGCTAGAGATGCGTCTCGCCGGCTTCGCCCATACGCAGGAAGTGCCCCGCGACAACAAGGCCGATCCCAAAAAGTCCATTTTCCTCTGGTACTGCGACACGGAACAAGCCTACAGCGGCCTGATCGCCAAGTGCTACGCAACTATGGTGCACTGCTTGCAGGTGCTGGAGGTGCGCCGGCAAAAGGAGAAGGACGTGTTGTCGCTGGCGAAGCGGACAAACGTTAAGGGCAAGGAGAAGGATATGATGCGTGACGAGTCGTACGCGAGGTTTGCCAAGTTCTTGAAGGACGAGAAGCTGCTGATGGCGGAGATCATGCGGATTGATGATACCTTGGCTCTCTTACAAGACTTCTAACACTGGCCGAAGACGAGAACTACTTGAGCACAAGAGAATGATGTGGGTGCCGGGTATTCGTGACGGGCTAGGTTTATGGGACGCATTCATGGATGTATTGAACATCAGCTTGTTGTGTTCTGGGTTTTATTACTAAATTAGACAGACAAAATCATAGTCATACAGTCCAATGCTGGTTTGCTTGTTAGCTTTGTACTCCTGGTATATTGGACGATATCCATTTCGAATTGTCCTAAACCTCATAAGGACAAGTTTAATGGCCAAGTACGGATCGAAAAGGCATTAATAAGATTCGATAAGGCATATTCAAAGTGAGATTACGCTTTGATCAAATGTAAAAGGGCCTAGGGAAGTTGATCCAAGGTCTCAAGCTAACAAACAAACCAGTATTGGACTAACATTTCTTAATGATCAATGACAGTGTTCCCCCTTCGTCAGCGCCGAATACGCAGCGGCAGGTGGTTCAGATAAGGCTGGCGCTAAGGCCTGATAAGTCCCAAATGGGTTAGATCAGTGCTAGCGCGCCTTTGGCTTGGCAAGGGTTGCACTCGTAGTGTAAATCCCGCTGTCGGAGCTCGTTAGCGCGAGAATTTCGTAGCTCTTTGGGGGGGAAAAAAAGTTCAAAAATTTCGGCCGTTGTGAGTCCCGACTCGACCCCGTCTTCCCCAGTGAGCCAGTGACTCCATCCCACTCCCGTCCCTCGTCCGAGGTACCTTGCTCGCCGTACTGTGTGTTTTCCGCTCTTATCTTCCGGTCCCCGTCCCGTCTTCTCTCTCACTCTCTCTGGTACTTGTGAAATCATCCTTTCTGTTCCGTCGTGATCTTTCTCTTCCAATTCCCTCGTCTCGAGTCCGTCTTCTGCAATCCTTCGCCAGTTGCCCTTCTTCAATTCCCCCCCGCACGCACTGCAGCTTAATTCTCTTATAACCCCTCACGCGGTTATACACCTTTAATCTTTAAACACCACATCTACGCCACGACAAACAGACAAAATGTCCCCTATTGCTGCTGGTCGTTCGGAGAAGGAGTCCAACCTGGCTAGGTTGCTGGGATCCGGTATGTTTATCTGCTCTGCAATGACAATGACGTCTGTCTGTCACTCTGTTTGGGAACTTTGTTGCTGATTCATGTGTTTTTGTTGTCATGTAGGCTCTGCTGGTATCGCCGAGTTGGCCATCTTCCATCCTGTATGTTGTCACTGTCGTTGTCACCGGTTCTTCGGGTCGAGCCCAGATACGGCCAGACGAGAAGAAGAAGCTCTCGAAGCTCCATGCCATGCTACCGAGACAGGCCAAATGGCTGGTCTAGCAGCTCTGGCTGTCGCATCGGTGATCTGGACTGGTAGCTGGCTGGAGCTGTCCTTGTCCACAGCATGAAGAGGACGAAAAGGAACGAGAGGAACAAGACACGAGCAACCAAGCGCGAATATGACGAGCACCTTATTGACCTTGCTGGTTACCATAGGTCGATACCATCGCTAAGCGTCTGATGTCCAACGAGACCAAGGTGCGTAACTTTCCTACCTTTTCTCACAGCAGCAACCTTGATGGCCAACCATACTAACCTACCACATCCAGATCTCCAACTCCGCCGAGCTCAACAAGGTCATCTTCAAGAACAAGGCCGACGCCCCCTTCGGTCGCAAATTCGTCTCCCTCTTCCCCGGTCTCGGCTACGCCGCCGGCTACAAGGTCCTCCAGCGCATCTACAAGTACGGTGGCCAGCCCGTCGCCCGCGACTACCTCGGCACGCACTACGGCAAGGACTTTGAGAACGCCTTTGGAAAGAAGACGGGCAAGGCCATCATGCACTCGACCGCGGGTTCGCTGATCGGCATCGGCGAGATCGTCCTCCTCCCCCTCGACGTCCTCAAGATCAAGCGCCAGACCAACCCCGAGGCCTTCAAGGGCCGCGGCGTCTTCAAGATCATCAAGGACGAAGGGTTCGGCAACTTGTACCGCGGCTGGGGCTGGACGGCTGCCCGCAACGCCCCTGGTTCCTTCGCCCTCTTCGGCGGTTCCGCGTTCGCYAAGGAGTTCCTGTTTGGTCTGAGCGACTACAACAAGGCGTCGTGGTTCCAGAACTTTGTCGCTTCCATCGCTGGTGCYTCTGCCTCGCTGGTTGTTTCCGCTCCCCTCGATGTCATCAAGACCCGTATCCAGAACCGCAACTTCGATAACCCCGAGTCTGGCTTCCGCATTCTGACCAACATGGCCAAGAACGAGGGCGCCGGTGCTTTCTTCAAGGGTCTGGTGCCCAAGCTTTTGATGACTGGCCCCAAGCTTGTTTTCTCTTTCTGGCTGGCGCAGACTTTGATTCCTGCTTTTGATATTGCTTTCCGCAAGTAAGCTATGTCGTTAGACGATGGGTGATCAGATCGAGACGAAAAACAAAAAATCGGCGTTTGCTTGGATTGGGAAGGAAGCCTTTTGATGGATAGAGACAGATGAGATGATCTGTCATGTTTGTTTCGCCATCTTTGTAACAATATCTTGTGTTGTGTGAGCCGGAGTAGGTTGTAAAGGAGGGTGGGAGGGTTATATAAGGTTCATGATAGAATATTCCCGGCGTTGTGTGTGGGCAAAAATAAAATTTTCTTGTTGATATCTCCAAAAACAGTTAACTCCCTGTACCTTTTCAGATGCCTGCTCGTGATTCTTGGCTCTTTTCCAGGAGATCAGAAAACGGGCGTAGCATCGGCTCGGGAAAAAAAAGTACTTCTCTCATCAGGTCCAGTCCAGAGTCGGCATATCACCCACTGATATTTCCGTTCCAGCGACATCTTTCCGAACAAGTTCCATGGCCTACGGGTCGGATCGTCTGGTGCTTTGATCTTCTTCATTCATCTGGAACTTAGTTTCGAAGAGAGGACGAAAAGCTGATAGCGACAAGTGGTGAGTGTATTCCATACATTCATTCGCCTCTTCTATCATGTAGGTATGTTTGCTTCCATAGATCGTCAGAACTGTCTGCCGGTACCTCTATTCAGTAGACTTAGTCCCTGACGTTGCGTATATGTACGTACACTAGACTTGTAGTCTAGTTGCTTGAATGCTAGTTAGTAACTATTGGGTAGATAGAATAGACAAACTCACTTACGGGGGCGGGGTCGGGGTTAGAGAGCAAGCAACTGAAGTGGTGGACTYCTACGTGATGTCTGCGTGTCTACGTGATTTCCGTTCGCTTTCGCTTTTATTAAACGACAAGACGGGCGGGCATACTCTCATTATGCATCCCAGCGTACTTTGTTATACCTTTGAACCTAACTTCTAGGCAAGTTCCTGAATGGAAGAATTTCCAAGGGATTTCTGCCCGATGTGTTTTTCGTATTATTTATTGTGATCCCTATCATTGTTTTTGTAACGGCCTTTTCTTAGCTAAAGCGAGCCGTATTGGACCGAACCGGTTTGGCTCAATTCGCATGATGAAAAGCTGCGCTCCCTCAAAGGCACCGAGCTCACCAACATGGGCAGCAACAATATCATTATTCCTACAGTTCTAATCCCAATAGAAAACTGGGGCTGTCGTAATCCCCAGGCCTGGCTAGTCGGATAGGACTTGGAAATAGAGAGCTTGGTTTACATGCATCGGAGCAGCGAATTTTCTCGCCTTAGAAAAATACATAAACGCTAGCTTATTTATTACCACTTTACTAGGAGTGTAGATAATTAAATGTAATGGTYAGGGCAGGCTGAGAAAAACATTAACTATAAATACCTAGCCTGAGAAGAACGCTGACTGTGGATAGCCTAAGCCAAAGAGTCCTTGTAAGGATACAGAGGAATTACTAATTGAGTTTTGTGAGCATATAGAATTGTTGATTGAGCTTTAATCAAGCTCGCGTCGGTCATTTATTCATCAGGATTAAGTAATAGCTGCTGGGTATAAATTATAGAATAAGCGTAGTTGGATTAGCTTGGGTTTGAATAGTGATATCGTCATGTGTAATTGCTTTCGCGATGTCTATTTTCTCTAGGAGTGGAGGTCGTCCGAGGAGGTTCGCCCATTAACGTAAGTCCCCGGGCCTAATACGAGCAGATCTTACGAAGATGAGGGACAACCTACTAAGGAGAAAGGATGAGAGTAGGAAAACAAGAGATCAAACTCAGAAGTAGGGTGAAAAAGGTAATGAAACTCTCCCGCGAAGAAAATCCCAAGTTTCCTCACTACTCGGGGGATTTGGCTCTGTCCCAGGGGAAGAGTATTTTATACGATACCTTTAAATAATTGAGGATATASGGCTTGGCGATCATACCGAAGCTTGGGAACGGGGTATCCCTTATTTGACCTGCTATAAGAGCGCAAATAGTCGAGGAATGTTTCCTCSAGTCTTGGGAGTCCAAGGAGCCGCTGGATATTTAACAAACTAGATGTTGAGTCCCAGAAATTCCGGACATGGGGCCAATGAGCAGATCCTTCGTCCTCTTTCGTCCTCTTTCTTCCTCTTTCTTCCTCTCCTTCCCATTTTTTCTAAATTCGTCCAATAAAGCAAGGGATTGAAGAAAAGTATCCTGTTAACGTTCATAAGCCAGCAGCACCAAAATGCCATCCATTATCACACATCTCATTAACAACCTCGTAACACAATATAACCTCGTAGCTCGCTCCCGTCATACATGTCATACATGCAAAGATGAACGCCGCCCCAAGTCTAGTGTATCAGATATAGGTAGCAACGTTAATAGACCTTGAGTGAGTGAGTGGGAGGAGAGAAGGCTCCCCGCCCCTTTCCACGATAAGGTCCGGTATGATGTACCCTTTAGGTTTTTTTTTCGCAGGTCTTTCGGTTACCCTTGTGCGTTTTTTTGGCGATTTCACTGTCCTTCTGTGGACTTGGATTCTGTCCTTTTTCCATGTTCTTATCATATCCCGCTGATTAGATCGTGAGACTTTCATGTTCTCAGTACCTTATCCAGTCTGGTGCTAAGAACCCGGACCTATCCCCTGGAAAGGTCGTCTCATGAACGCAAATATGGCTAGCCGAAGTGGTCGTAAAAGCGTCATGGACATTCCAATATGGCTCGCTTTAGCTAAAAAAGGCCATTACAAAACTGTAATAGGGATCACAATAATTTGAAGAGACATTGGCTAGAATCCCATAGGAATTCTGTCCATTCAAGAACTGCCTACAAGTTAGGTCCAAAGGTATAATAAAGACGCTAGGATGCACAYAATCACCACATCAGACATGCTTTGTTCTACAATATTTTTCGGTGCTATGCTAACCCTACTTTACATGATCTGGTAATTCGTAATCTGCCGGTCATATCTGAATACTCTCTCCATCTTTCTTTCTTCAAGAGCCATAAAACTAATGTGGGTAGTGCAATAATAAAACAAGAAATAATGAAGTCATGTGTTCGCAAAAGGCTTTCTGCCATGTTCTTGTATTCGAATAAGGCTTCCTGCCACGTGTCGATGCTTCCATTCCTTGTGTTGATAATCCATACTCTCCGGCCTGGCGCAGTAGAAAAAAGTCTTGATCCGTGTTATCCGCTTTTGCAGACTAATATTAGTAATCTTTGACCCRTGGCATATATAACCATGACTGCCCATGTGGCTCGCGTTTCTGGTATCACCCGCGCCTCCTTAGAGGTTGAAGGGAGCGGGAATCTTGCTCATGTTGCGGCGATCAGAAGCCTCGATGGTGACGTTCTTGAACTGATCGTCCAGAGAGCTGACATGCTGCAGGGGGCGGTTCTCTCCGCGCTTCTCGGGAACGGGAGTGAGCATTGCGCCTCCATCACTGCAATCATTGTCCGGGGAAGGAACAACTCTGTGCGAACGATCGTTGCTGGGAGGGAAAGACATCATCGTGGAAGTCTGGTAAGCAGGCAGCCAACCGGTAGCGGTAGCCGAAGACAAGGCACTGCTGGTACCGCTCTTCTTCAGCATGTCCGGCCAGAGCTTGGCACCGCCAGACACATTCTCCGCCTGACGATCCTGAAGAGCCATCGAGTGAGCATCAAGGCTGCTCTCGCGAGACTCGTAGGTGGCAGTCGGTTCACGGGAGTGGAATTCCTCAATGTGAGGCTGAATGTTGTCGGACTGACTGTAGATCCTGGAATTATAGCCCTTGGTATCATAGTCGTCCTCGCCGCCCAAAGTCGAAGCAGGCTCGCCCCTGTGGAATGGGTCGCAGGGCCTGAAAGGGTCTGAGCGGGTGAGACGGTACTCGTCGGGCCTAGCAGTACCGCCAGAACGAGGCGAGCGCATCTGAGGGCTGTCGGGGACAGTAGACTCGGCAACCGATGAGGAAGCAGCAGGGTAAAAATGCTTGCCATCATATCCGGGAAGGCCCTTGCTGACATCCTTGGGAGCGTTGTTTTGGAAAAGCCAGCGAGCACGAATCTCATCCTGGGTCAAGGGTCTGCTGTACACATAATCCTCAGAGGTGGCACTGCGAGGATCGATGTTCTTGGGAAGGGCTCCGAGGAGGTAAGGAACGCCGTAGTTTGAGCCAGTTGTGCTTGACTTGTTGCCGAAGTAGCTCAGATTCTCGTGGTTGGGAATGCCGAGAAAATGGGACTGAGAACCTTCCACATAGTCGATGGGAGGGGGCGGAATCGGGTCCTCAACCGGAATGCCAGACAGGCGTCTGTCAGATTCCATCCTAGCCCTCTCTAGCTCGGAGAGCGAACGAAAGCGGCCAGGGTAAAAAGCGGGAGCCGCGGCAGCCGCGGGGGGCAGATTCGCAGTCATCTTCTGGAACTCCTCAAAAGTCATGGAGTCCTCGGGGTCGAACTTCATCCTAATCTCGCCATACTCGTTGCGATGGGTCAAATCCGGCTGAGAATCCTCATCCTCGGTAGATTCACTGGCAGCATTGTTGTTGAACTTGGAGTTCAACTGGCTCTCGGTCAGAGATGACATGGGCTGAGAGAAGTTTCTGTCATCAGCAACAGCAGGCTTGCTGTCAACCTTGGAAGCCTTGGGGGTTTGAGATCCGGTAGTGGCATTGTCCTTGGGCTCGGATTGGCCAAGAACTGACTGCTCATACTCGAGCTCGGTCTTGAGCTTGACCTCAAAACGTTGAATGAGATCGCGATAGTTTTGGATGGCTCCCTCCATCTCCTTCTCGTCAATCTGGTGACGGTTGTACTGAAGCTGATCCTCATGGTACTTGAGAGACTGCTTGAAGCCGGCAATCTGCTTCTTGGTGATGTCGCTCGGCTTGATGGAAGAAATGACGGGGGGGATCGGAGGCGGCTTATAGTTGGCAACCGAGAAGCCTTGATAGCTCATGCCAGGAGCGCCGGTTGAGCCTTGAACTGCCTGGTTGGACATGGAGAAGGCGCCCATGACGCCACCAGGTCTGCCGGGAAATTGCTGCATCAAATGTCCAGTCATACCCGTCACGCCAGAAGGGACACCAACCATGGAAGGTACAGCCATCTGGTTGGTCGTGGCGCCAGGTGGAGTGGGCATAAAATACTGGCCGTTGAACATGAAAGGCTTGCTCGGGTCAAAGAACTCRGGAGGAGTGATCTTGACCTTGTCGTTCTTGTCACCCGCGGTAGCAGTCTGAGCCTGCGAACCTGTAGGCTGTGCACCGTTGACGTCCTGGTTGTTTGCTATATTGTTGTGGGGCATCTGGGCCATACCGGCAGAGTTGAAAGCCTGAGGCATGAACTGGAATCCAGGGGGAAGTTGTGCACCGTAGGGCATGGGCATGAACGGCATGCCAGCGGGGATAGCTTGGAAGCCAGGAGGGCAGCCGGGGAAGTATGGCGCAATGACGGGGAAAGGCTGAGTAAAGGGCATCTGGCCCAACGACGGCTTGGACTGAACTGTCTTGTCGGAGAGCCCGTGGTTCTCGTCGAGGCCGCTCTCCTTTGAGCGCTTGGCAGTCGGCGAGGGCGGACCGCGAGTGTTGGGAACAATACGTCCTCCAGCGGTAACCCGAACGTGAGTAGGTGACACAACGGCTTTGTAGAACCGCTTGAAACCTTCGTTAGCCTGAGTTACCTTCCCTCCGGGGGCTGAAATGGGTTCGGTTGAAGCGACGTCCGAGTCGCTGCGGCCACGGTACACCCAGTCGCCGTCGTTTGAAGCGTTGGAGTCTTCAACAAATTGAGGGGGGATGTGACGGTGCGTGGCCTCACGCTTTGGCTCGCGGACTGTATGATGGGTCTTGTCGCGGTGAAGATCACGAGTAGCCTCGCGGTGAGCGCGGCGGCTGGCGTTGCCCTTGAACAAGACTTCCTCAGAAGCAACCGAAGACTCGTCCCAGTGTCTCGGTGTGTGAATCAGATGCGCTTTGTTGTCGGACGACTCGCTTCCCGAGCCTCGAATGATGTTTCCTGAAGGCCACCTTGTTAGTTTGGAGTTTGCGATGCCCTGAGAGTGAAGAGTGTACTTACCAACTTCGGGATTACCGGAAAACTTGAGCGCAGCACTGCCGATGGAAGGCTGGTGGAGCTCCTTCAGCTCGTCGATGGTGTATCGGCGAGCAGACATGTTGACTTGGATAAACGCAAACACGTGGTAAGTGCGGTGTCGTACGGTACAATGCCAGCTGAACAGTGTCGGATAGAGAACGACTTCTTGGTCGCCAGTTGGCAGATACGGCAGGATAAGAGCCGGAACTGGTAGGGTGGGTATCCGAACGCTAGGACCTTGTGTTAGATGTTGGGCCTCCAACTGTGAGAAGAGGAAGAGGGGACAGGAGTCGAGATATGTGTCGAGTGGTGTGAAGCAGTCGCTTGACTCGACCACAATGGTGACATGATTGCAAAGCCTGGTGGTGCGGAGGAGGTGCTTTGCTGCCAGAACCATATACGCTGGGAGAGGCCGATTGTTCATTTGAATCTCCCAAAGAACATAAAGGAACTTGCGGACGTGACGAGGATGATGGACCGGTCTTTTATCAATGATGTTCATCTTGGATGCTACCCCAGATGAACAAATCCTCTGGTACCACGTTTGGGTATGTGCCTAGATATGTTATGAAGTGCTGCCACACACTTCGCCATCCGCCCCTGGAGTACAACCTGGTTGTGCCAAAACCTGGCTCTCCTCTCTGTGTCCTGTGTCCTGTGTCTGTGGTGTATGGTGCCTAAAATGCTGGGAGTGAAGTGTTGCCAATACCCATTCCCCCCCTTCTTTTTTTGTAAGTGTAGTGGTGTTCTTTTGTAAACTGTGCGTTTGTTGCCTGCCTGCCTGATGACAAGCCCAATAGATGAAAGCAATGCATAGGGGTACCAGCTGCGCACTTGCACTTGAAGATGTTGTCGTCGTTGGTGTTTCGAGTATCCCACGTGTGGAAGCAAGTGAAGTATGAGTGACTGGAGATGACTACTGAACCTGAAATAACTTACCTCACAACCAAACTTTGCTGTTGGCTTGAGTGACTCAAGATGACGAGGGACGGATCGATCCCAGCTCAGCGATGGAGATGCCGGAGAGGATGAGGTCGACCGACGGCAGGATGGAATGAAGAGAGGAAGATAGCTTTGGATAGAGACCAAAAAGCAAAATTCCGGTCAACAAAAGTTGGTTAGGAGGACAAGGTAGTGCGGGGTTGGTGTTTGTTGTTTCCAGCAAAAGACGTGGTGATCTCGCTGAAGCCTCGGTGGTTTGGAGGCGACCGGTAGTGTTGGTGTGTTATGTCGGAGTGATGAGAAAAGATGGACGATGGGGAACGTCTACAGATTCAAAAGAGAGAGAAGAAGAGAGGGAGGTAGAAGTACTACAAAAGGCAGAAAGTGCGGTAGGTCGCGAGTCGTGAGGGGTTGTTGTTGCCCGTGACCGTGACTGAGGTTGATAGGTAAGAATGCTCCGTAAAGCTTCTCGACGACGGCCGTCAAGATCCAGTCCACAAGTGGAAAGAATAATGAATGCTGGGGTAAGAGTGTCGGATAATCCTGCCTTTGGAGATGTTTGTTGTTGTTCGTGTTGTGGAAAGTGTGATGGACGCGATGGTCAAAAACGATGGTTGCTTCCTGGGAAAGAAAAAGATCCTTCAACGCAGAACGCTTGGTAAAAATTTGTGGAAGGAGGAAAAAAGAAAATGAAGGAAGGAGCCACGGAAATTTTCTGATATGGGCAGGACCCGAACTCGGGGCTCAGTTCGGTTTCTGCCCGGCAGAATCGTGACTCTCCAGGTCTCGATCGTGACTTCCCATTCTGCCCCCCTTGGGAAATGAGGGTTCAGATATGCAGCCGCGTTTCAACCACCTGTTTAAGTGGAGCCCTTGCCGTCTTTCTGAACTGCTTTTCGTGGCTGCCACATGGGATGAAGGACACTACAATGGTACCAGTGGAGTAACAACAGACAGGAGCCAGGTTCTCGACGACCCAGAAGCTGCCAGGGGGAGCCACAACCTGGAGATTTGAGCAAACATCGTGAGGCAGAAGAGAAAAGGCAGGAGCAGATTAGGGCAACGACGTCATTTGTTTTTGTTTGCAGGCCCAAGTCGGTTGCTCCAGGAACTCGGTCAACCTTTTGCGAGGGTTCGGTCCCGGAGGACCACGATGGCCATAGCATCCTGGAGGTATCTACCTGGTGGTTGAGATGACACTTCATCTGGCAAGAACCCGAGGAAGCCATGCGTCTTGAGGTTCGGGTGAACCTCCGTCCTTGCCCACCACGTGAACAACGGCTCGAGTAATGTTGAGACGAGGAGCACATGGTGTGTGGAAGAGTACAAAGTTGTTCCAAGAATATAATGATGAGTTCCGAGATGCTCTGCTGCTGCTTGGAACCGTTCCAGTCTGTGATATGGCGAGTGGTCGTAAGAATAAACCAAACACCGACAGTCCAATACCGCTCGTTACTTACGGTTGGCAAAGGCCGTTACAAAACTGAAATAGGGATTATGATAATTTGGAAATACATCAGCCAGAGTCCATTAGGGAYCCTTCCATCCAGGAACTGCCTAGAACTCGGGTTCAAAGGTGTAATRAAGACGCGTAGATGTATGCAAGAGTATTCCGAAGGTGTCATGTATTGGACCGTGTTCTTACGACCACTCGCCAGTCTGTGATATGGGAGACCAAGACTCTTGGGTATGATGTGAGATCTGATATAAGGAAGCACCATCTGTGCCCACTTGGGATGCAGGAAACAAGCGCCTCGCCTGCCCAACCTGTCTCGGGTGCTCGAATTTGAAAAGGAAGTTCCCAACAACGGGTATCATCATGGCAATGGAACTCAAAGGTACTCGGTCGTTGCCAGCGGCCCGACACGCGATATCCCATCCTGCCAGAACGACCTGACAAGAAGGAGCTGGCCCATATCCCCCAAGCAACTAGTCCAGCAACGCGATATCGGCCACACACACACACAAGACGACCCGAAATCGGAACCTGACGAGGCAGAGCAAAGTGAGAGTATTGTAACAAGCAGAGAAATTGCCAAGGGTAACCGCAAGTGGATGCTTACGAAATTTTACTCTTTGTGTGACCTTGCTGCCCTGACAACCTGACTGACAATCTCCTTTCCTTCCATCTCATCCCAAAGTATCCTCCCTCTCCACCTAGGGGAAGCAAACAAACATGACCGAGGGTCCAGTCGTCAAGGTCCCTCTTGTTGAAAACGCTCGGTCACACACTCTCTCTCTCGCCGCCTTCCTTTGCAGTTCGTCCATCCTCCCTGTACCTCCTGTACCTAGGTACCTCCTCCACAGACACATCGTCACCAGCCAGATCAGGCAGGCGGTGAGCTTCCTTTGCAGACCATCCCATCSCCATGTACCTCCTTCCTTGACAGACACCTCGTCGACGTCACCAGCCAAGAAAGGCAGGCGGTGAACCCCAAGCTCAAGCAGCCCCCCAGACGCCCAGCGTCCACGGCTCCTTCCCTTCCCTTCCACCCCTATTCATCGCGTTCCAGCTTAGTCTTTGCTGAGTCTTGGCCTCCACATCTGCTGCCCTGACCGTTGCCCCGGTAACTCCGTGCTGCGTCCACTGATCCTTGTCGATCGTAGACACTGTAGGTACTTTGAGGTGGGTGATTAGACTGCCGCCTGCCCAGGGACCGAGGGACTCGATAGCTCGTAGTTGGCCTTGTAGGGGTTTGCGCGAGTTGGGCGAGGGGTTAGTACGAGCAAGTTGTGCCTCGATCGGATCGACTTCCGGGACCGAGTTGGCGGCGTCGTGCCAGATACCGTCTTCTTCTTGACCTGGTGGTGCTGCTGTTCCTTCTCCTGCGGCTCCACCAGCAGTCGGTGGGGACACACCCCCGGGCGTGGTCGAAGTACTGTTGTTGTTGTTTGTCGTTGTCTGCCTGCCGTTCCTCTTCTTGAGTTTCGGGTTCGTTCGTAGTTGCTCCTTGGCCTTCCCATAGACGGGGTCCCACCCCCTCTCCTGGACAATGTGGGAAACTTCGTCAAAGATCCGTTTGCGTAGACCCAGGACGGTGGTGCATCCGCCGGTGAAGATGATCCGGGACATGCAGAGCGCTCGGACGTCGAGAGGGAGCTGGAGGAGGGTACGGTAGACTAGTAAGTGCACGGGCGTCTCGTGGTCGTCGAAGCTGGAGAGGGAATATTGCGAGTCGAAGAAGGTGTTTTCGCAGGGCTSGGAGAGYTGGTYGAAKGTTAACTCGAGRGARGYTGGGGATCTGCCRGAGCGGAGGGGGACGGTGGTGACTTTGGGTGGTGGAGGTAGTGGTTTCTCGCCGGCGGTGGTGGTAGTGGTGATCGGTTCGTCCTCGTCGCTTTCTTCAACGGTGGCCAGCCCTTCCCCTTCTGGTGAATCTGGTTGTGGAGGTGAGGACTTGGGAGTCTTCTCTGCCTTGAAGGGCTTGCACCAGACCAGCCGGTTTGCAATGTCGTGACACTCTTCGAAGGACAAGACATATTCTTGCTTGTCGTCTTTGTTGTTGTCTTGTTGGACATGGCCTAGTTCCTTGGCTAAGAAACGGTGAGTCTCCTCCGTCAACTTCCTGCCTCCTCTGACTGTTCTCTTAGATGCCACTTCGCGGTACTCATAGACGCTCGTGACTATCGTCTCGTTCCAGCCGAGATCGACAACAAGCGCTGAGCGGACACCGGCGGCCACGGTCACAGCAACTGGTGATGATAGCAGCGAGACTGTTGGTGGTTGGAAGCGGTGAAAGAGGCTGTCCAAAGCTGCTGATAGAAGGGGGATGGGWWGRCCTGTTGGTACGACGCAGACCATCCTCCGGGGACGGGAGTCGATCAGCATGTATCTGTATCCATGTCAGTATGTACTCTCAGATGCTGCTTTATGAGATCATGGCTCACTTCGTATAAGCCTCCCTCACAGCCTTCTCAACCTTATCGCCCACCTGCCCCAACTCCAAGCCCCTCACATCCGGCCTCCAAAGCTCATAATCCCTTCCCCAATTACCTCCGGCGGCTTTCGACCTCCAATCTTGCTGATAATCCGTCTGCCAGTCCCTGAAATCACCAATCCTACGCTGCTGCTCCGGACCAAACCATACCACACCCCTAGGCGCCGAGTCCCCAGCAAAGCCCACCTGAACCTTCCGCGTACCGAAGTCGATGACAATGAGCTCCTCTTCTGCTCGGAGACTAGATGGTGTGTTGAAAGTGGGAATTGGACGCGTGGGCGTTGATGTGCCGGAGTGGTCACGGTCACCTCTCTCGCCGCGGTCACGGTCTCGGTCTCGGTGGCTGGAGCTCTCACGCTCACGGTGACTGCCACTGCGGGAGGGAGTGGGAGCTCGGATGTTGGCGACGCTTCGGTGGGGGAGGGAGGCTGACATTTTGGCGTTAATTGAAGAGGAAAATAATCAATTGGTGTAATCAGATCATCATAACGGTCGTTTCGCGTCAATTGGAGCTTTTGAGCTCGAGTTGGTCCAGGAAAAGGTTGATGGATGGTGGATGTGGCATACAAACGCTTCAGTGAAGTTGAAGGTCAATTGGGGCCTGAAAGAGATGCCGTTGGACGGGGCACCTGCCGGCCGGCTGTTGTTTGGCTGCTAACAGAAATACCTCGGTTCTTGCCGTGTCTTCTGTGTCCAGTAAAGGGGTCTTTGTTTGATAATTGACAGCGCTTTACAGGCGGGTCCCTGCCGCCGTAGTCGAGCCAACGTCTGCGCCCCACATCCGTCCAGAAAGGGAAATGTCGTCAACAATTCACTTTGTTTGCATCTTCATCCGTGAACCTTTCTTGGTGAGAAGAAGTAGCGCAACGAGCTCGTAATTGCTTTCCTACCATGGCTTGACCTTTTATTACTTCTTGGCCTGATTGATCACAAACTCCCAAACACAAAGCGAAAATGGGCATCAAAGGGTGAGTGAGCACATTGTGAAAAACACATAACCAATCCTGAGATCGCCACTTGCATGCATGAACATAACACTAACATTCACCTAGAATCTACAAAGAAATCGGCCCCGGGCAACGCATCTCCCTCACCGCCCTCGCCACCACCCACCTCGAAACCACCGGCCGCCCCCTCCGCCTCGCAATCGACATCTCAATCTGGCAATTCCAAATCCTCGCCGCCCGCGGGGGCTCCAACCCAGCAGTCCGCACGCTCTTCTACCGACTCGTGCGCCTCTTGGGACACGCAATCCAACCGCTCTTCGTCTTCGACGGCCCCAACAAACCCGCCTTCAAGCGCAACAAGCGCTCCTACAGCTATGGCAACAGCCACGGCGTGGCGGACGCCATGGCCAAGCGGATGATCCGGCTGTTTGGGTTCATGTGTCATGATGCACCTGGTGAGGCCGAGGCCGAGTGCGCACTGTTGCAGAGGGAAGGGGTGGTGGACGCGGTGCTGAGTGAGGATGTGGATACGATTATGTTTGGGTGTCGCAAGACTTTGAGGAATTGGAGCGCTGAGGGGGCGAGGAGCAGCAAGACGCCGACGCATGTGAGCGTTTATGATGTGGATGAGAGGGAAGGGGGSATTAATGGGTTGGATAGGGAGGGGATGGTGTTGGTGGCGCTGATGAGCGGMGGCGATTAYTTGCCTGAGGGAGTGCCTAGGTGTGGTGTGAAGGTCGCGTGCGAAGCGGCGAGGGCCGGCTTTGGCAAAGAGCTTTGTGGCATTAGGAGGGCTGATAAGGCTGCGCTGGAGAGGTGGAAGGAACGATTGACGARGGAGTTGAGGACGAATGAGAGYGGGTTYTTCAGGACGAGGCATAAGGCTTTGGAGATCCCGGAGGGGTTTCCGAGCTTGGAGGTGTTGAGGTATTATACCCATCCGGTGGTGTCGAAGCCGGAGACGGTGCAAAGGTTGAGGAGGCAGTTTCCGGGGAAACAGGMGGTGGATGTGGAGGRRYTGAGGGTGTTTGTGAGGGAGACGTTTGATTGGGAGTATCGGACGGGAGCTGTCAAGTTTATCCGTGTGCTGGCACCGAGTTTGCTTGTACAGTTTCTGTTGCAGAGGTCCGAGGATGATGATGACACCGATGATCTCGGTCGTAAGGAGAAAGAGGAAGCGGTGCTYRTCAAGGGGATCAAAAGCCGGAGGGCGCATKTTAGTACTGATGCGACTCCCGRGCTGAGGATATCCTATGTCCCGATTGAGATTGTCCCGTTGGATCTGGACGCCGAGCCTGAGGAGGAGAATGAGGGTTTCGGTCGGGGCGGGCTGGCTCTCAACAGCGACGATGAGTTCGATGCCGCAGATGAACCGCCAAGCAGCACACAAGATGGTAGCAGCGCAAAGCCGTTTGACCCCTTGAAGCCAGACCTTGCCTGGATCCCGGAAACGGTTGCTAAATTGGGTGTTCCTCTGACAGTGGAGATCTGGGAGGAGAAGCAACGGGCAAAGGAGTTGAAGGCTGCGAACACGGGGACAAGAAAAGCACAAACCACAAAGCAAACAGGAGGAATGCCGGCTGGAGCATTRGACAAGTACGTCAAGGTCACAAAGGTGCCAGCACTTACTGATACTGTCACGAAGTCAACGAGCGATGGCTTATCATTGGATTTTTCGCCCCCCAGGTCATCATACGTTGCTCCTCCCACTCCCAGGTCGTCTTACGTTCCTTTGTCAAGTCAGCAACTTTCTCAGCTCTCGTCAGATCGTTTCGAGACAGCAACAACTACCTCTCGAAAGACCACAACAAGCAAAGGTACTACAAAGGCATCTTCCTCCAGGACTACTAGCAAAAAGACAGCAGCTACATCACGACCTCCAGCCGGCAACCCTTGGTCACTCGCAGGTTCACAAGCAAGCACCAAGATCACGAAGAACATTGCATCTTCTCAACCAGCAGCAAAACCAAGCCTTTTCGACCAGGAACCTATTCTTATCTCGTCCAGTCCATCTGTTACCGGAAAGAGATTGCCAAATTCCCCACTGGAGAACAATAGGCCATTTTCACCAGATCCATTTGGCAGTAGTCCGAGTGCTCGGTGGAAGGAAAGGCTACCAGCAACAAGAACGACGTCAGATCCCACACGGTACCCTTCTCAAAGACCTATTCGCGATGAGGGACCATCAAGATTGCGATCTCAGTCATCAGCGTTAGCAAGCTCACCTAGGAAGGGACCGGCGTTTGGCAAAGACAAGACGCCGACCAAGCAAAGGTCAATCTTGGATTTTGGATACCCTTCTGCAAGGGAGCGACTTGGGTCAAGATTATTTGGCAGGACACAGAGCGCGGTGTTGCCTTCCACGACGGGTAAGACGCTTGACCCGCTATCGGATGACGACGAGGAGTTYGAGAGGTCAATGCTTGCATCACTGAAGAGCAGYAGGTCAAAGAYYTTTGATCYTRAACCAACACCCCGGGTAGGCACTTCCTCGACACTCTTTTCTAGGAAGGAACAGACTGAATACGGCCGTCTGGACGAGACCGACGAAGATGACGAGCTCGAGAGGGCAATTCAGGCGTCGCTAAAGGATATCCGACCAACGAGTTCAGCACCTGTTGCTTCCTCTCGAACCAAGGCTCGCTCTCCCTTACTCCAGAAACCTAAGGTCGACCTCAGTAGCCTCCGCGAGGAAGAAGACTCGGATGACGATGACTCGTTTGCCTCCATTGGAGCATTGACTCGTCCAAAGTCGCCGTCTCCAGTGCGACCACGGGCAACATCCACTCTTTCTCCTTCGCTATCAGCAAGAAGGGAGCTAGCGAGAGAGAAGAGATCTTCGCCAGTTCTGAGATCATCACCGGTCCCATCTCCAAGAACATTCCAGCGAGCAGAGAGTACTAGGAGTGCTCTGTTGGCAAGGAAATGGGATTGGAGTGCCGTGGAAGATGATGCTGGACACAGTGCACGGGCAACCAGCGTTGGCAGGACGCTTAGGGAAGCAAGTGTCGGCTCCTCTAGAGCAACTTCAAAGAGAAGTCTCTTGTTCCCAGGTCTGACCCGGCAGTCTGAAGACAGGGTCACCACCGAGGAGATCCGACGTCACACTGCAAGGGAAGGCAGCAGCAGGAGATGGCGGTTGAGCGAAGCCTCGGTTATTGATCTCACTGGTGATGATTGAGTACGTAGATATTGTATGCCTTTCTGTTTACATAGTTAGGATCGTTATAATCTTTCTTGGTAATACCTGCCTTTTTGAGTGTTGATTCATCCCGTCGTCGAGCTATTCTGATGTCTCCCAGTGCCACCCCTAACCCTGGCCAGAAACACCTTTGCCCACCTCCGTTCTGCCAGCCTCAGCACAGACCAGCTCCAATGCAGAAGGCGGTCAGGGCTTTCTAGCGGACCCCACAGTTTTGCCAAATTGCACCCACAAACTACTTGACTTCAAATTTTTGCTGTTTCTCTCTGAACACGGAGATTCTGAATTGAACATCCTTCCTCGGTCGGCACAAATCAGTCAAAATGGTCAAGGTCAACACCTGTGAGTACCACTGTCACCGTCAACCATCGAAATGACGAGTAACGAAATACTGACAATGGGATAGCCGTCTCCTCCAGCCGCCGCAAGTCGCGCAAGGCGCACTTCAGCGCTCCCTCCAGCGTTCGTCGCAACATCATGAGCGCTCCCCTTTCCAAGGAGCTCCGTGAGAAGTACAACGTATGTACCCGCTACTCAGAAAGCCAGCATGGAGACAAGTAGCTAACAGCCCTGAAGGTCCGCTCCATCCCCATCCGCAAGGACGACGAGGTCACCATTGTCCGCGGCTCCAACAAGGACAAGGAGGGCAAGGTCACTTCCGTCTACCGCCTCAAGTACGTCATCCACGTCGAGCGCGTCACCCGCGACAAGGCCACCGGTGCCTCCGTCCCCGTCGGCATCCACCCCTCCAACGTCGTCATTACCAAGCTCAAGCTTGATAAGGACCGTGAGGCCATCCTTGAGCGCATCAAGCGCGGCCGTGAGCTCGCCAAGCCCACCAAGGTCTCCGCCTAAATTTGTCCGACCGACTTGACGACGGAAGGATGAATGGAGGAGGGTGGTGCGATGGCATCTCGCAATACCATGCCTCTTGACGTTCGGAGTGGCCGTACGATCTCAGGGCTTCGACTTGACGACAAAAGGGCCTCGATACCCACATTCAAATATCGCCCTTTTTCTATCTTGGAGAACGAATATTTCACGGCATACACGACGATGAACTTCAACTTCTATACTTGAAACGACTGGCAACAGAAGCAACGACCGTGTGTCTAGGACCTTGAGTGCTGGGTTTGTTTCTCAACACCCGTGCTAGCGCTGCGGAGGAACGTTTGCAGGACCCGTGGGTCGGTAGAGGGCAAGAGGAGTATTACGAGAAACCAGAGCAACAAAAAGAAAACAAATCGAGACAGTTTTTTTGTTCTCAATGGCCATTTCACATACAACTTGCTGCCTCTGTGCTTCAAGCTTGTGAAATGCTCCATGGGAGGTTCTCCCGAAGTTATATCATCAAGCCTGGTTGCTCAGAGGTTTGCAAGTGCATGGTTTTGCACTTGTGACTTTTGTGTTGTTTCAGTTTGCTACTAACCTTGACATGTGCAGCGCTTTGGACTTTCTATCTGGTCGTTACTTGACCAAGGGATGGCAAACCTCCCTATGATATTTCCATTCTGGACCCGGACACCTTCACAGGTAAGGGACGTAGAAAACTCGGCGAGTTTGGACCATTTGGACTCTTATGACCGCCAGATTATCTCCGCGTTAACCACAAGCCCCACGGTTCTCGAGGTATACGACTGGCGAA
The DNA here is from genome assembly GCA_009805435.1 of Neurospora sp. FGSC 26625. Taxonomy (NCBI): domain Eukaryota; kingdom Fungi; phylum Ascomycota; class Sordariomycetes; order Sordariales; family Sordariaceae; genus Neurospora; species Neurospora sp. FGSC 26625. The sequence continues at coordinate 41,057 of RAOR01000048.1, forward strand.
GATCAACCCAACCAGAGGACCCTACCAGGAACCCTACTGGTCTCACCTGCAGACTTCCTTGGAGAGCAATCGATGATATCGGAGGTTTGATGGTGAGGCACATTTTCGCCCGTCATCAAGACAGTATTTGGTGAGTATCACCGGATCGTAGTTCATAGCAATAAAATCATTTCCTTGGACATATCTCACCTCTCCTCTGGCGTGCCATGCTCAAACCTAAACATCCAACCCCTTCATCCCCTCCTCCGCCTTCTCCTTCCATCCCGCCCTCCACCTCGTCAAAGGCGGCCTGTTTTCCACCACATCCCCCATAGCCCACACCATCCTCCGCTTGTCCATCTCCTCAGTAACAGCATTATCCGGACAAATCACATAAAACTTGCCCTCCGCCATTTTTCCCTCCAAGTAATCAACCACCTGCTCAGGCCACCACGCTCCCGCCGGTTTCTCCTTCTCCTTCTCCTTCTCCTTCTCTTTCTCTCCTGCGCCAGTCATCCCAGTAAACGTCCACCCCGGGACTAACAGGTGCACAGAAACATCAGGATGGGAAGTCGAAAGATCAAACGACAAATGCTCCGCCAACGTCTTCACAGCCGATTTGCTCGCGTTGTAAGCAGGGTTGGAAGGCGGGTTGGTAATACCCTGTTTGGAGCCGGTGATGATGATGCTACAGCTGCTTGAACCAGCAGAAGTCTGGGGGGACATGGAGGTCTGTTGGACCAAGGGGAGAAGGGTGGTGATGCCGTTGATGACGCCAAACAAATTCGTCTGCAGCGTCTCGTAAAAGTTTATCGGGTCCGGGTTGGTGAAGGACGTGGGGAGGTACCGGCCGGCGTTTAGGGCGAGGACGTTGAGTTGGCCGTCGAAGAGTTGGTCGATCTTGGCTTTGAGGCGGGTCCAGTCTGAGAGGTTGCCGACGTCCATTTCGAAGGTGGTGAGCAGGTCCTTCTTGGTTTCTGTTTCGGCGGGGGAGAGAGATGAGGGGAGGGAGGAGAGGCGGGAGATATCTTTGTCGGCGACGAGCACGCGGAGGCCGTATGACAAGAGGCGGGTGGTGAGGGCGAGGCCGATGCCCGAGGCGCCGCCGGTTATGAGGGCTGTGTTGCCTTTTTGGAATGATGCTGGGATGGAGGACATTTTGGGATGGATGGATCTTGGTGAGTCCGGGCCGTTGGGCGGGGGTGTTAGTGTTGATCTCGGTTGTTGTTTGGGGGAAAAAAAGTGAAAGTGAAAGTGAAGGGGTCTGTGGTGCAAGTGGTGCTGTTTGCGGTGCGGTGTGGTGCAGTGGTGTGGTGTGGTGTGAGGAAGGGTGTTGTTGATTACTACATAGGAGAAAACGCCGATGGTGGTTTGAATAATATATATGGACTTACAATATTGGAGTTCAGGTATATATAGAATTAGTTAAGTCTTGTGTATCAAAAGCAAGCGAGAAGTTTGCTATGTTCCTCCTGTCTGAATGAGGCTCGTGGACAATTTGTTATCAAAGTCGGAAAAGGAGTGACTGAGGTTCACSAACGGAATATAAGACAGATCCGAACGAGAGCCCCTCTTCCCCCACTTGTTTTAACGGGCTGTTTCTGTCTCCGCTTTGCCCTCTGATCTCCGATTATCGTGGACAGTAATGTGTTTAACTCCGATGCGATTGGAAAGAAAATCTTGGTAATCCGGACTTTAGGTATTCGGAGTACCTACCTATGCTAAGTTATGGATGATGATGACCAATCTCTGTCCGTCCGTTAATGCTTTGCATTGTTAATGCAGAAGTGCCGAAACAGTATCAGCAGATAGGTACACCGATTCCAAAATGAACAAACATGACCGATGAAGCCTTCAGTTCTTTCTTTGAAATCCACAACACACATATTTTAAGATATGATGCTTTGTCGGGTATCCGTTCGCATTCAAATATTTCGCGTGCTAATATATATACTGCAAGTTGTTCTAGAAGATGCCCCGTATTATGTCGTCCCATCTCTGGAGATATACATGCCATCATATATCATTCATTGGTAAATGCGTGAAAAGAGGAAGAACAAGATGCCTGGTCTTATATCGCGGAAAAAAAAAAGAAAAAAAAAAAGGGAATCCTAAGAAGAAACAAAAAAAAGAAAACCAAAAAGGACCTCTTACCATCATTCATAACTCATCCAAGGTAAATCCCGATCATAAACCGTCGTACAAGTTAAATACCCCAGCACACTCCCCCCACCACCACCACCTCCTCCTCCTCCTCCCGCTCCCCCATGTCCCCCACCACTCCCATCCTTCCCTGCCACCGCACCCCCTCCCGAAATCTCCAATTCCAAACCACTCCCCATCAACGGCCTAACCACCTCCCTCGCCATCGCCTTGAGCTCCTCAATCCTCTTCTCAAACCTCCTCAAATTATCTCTGTTGTATAACTCAGGTGATARTTTGAGAAAGCGCTTGCAGTCGTCGTGGGTTAGGTATTCCTTCGGCGAACCGCCCAACAGACGGAAAGTGCGGCCTAAAGTCGCGAGCGGGGTTGTTGAGAGGTGACTTGGTGTTGTTGTTGCTGGTGCTGCTGCTGCTGCTGCTGCTGCTGCGTAGGGGTCGCCGCGGGCGGAGTTGGAGTTGGAGCCTGAGGCTGAGCCGGAGCTGGAGCTATTGTGGCGGGCCCTACTTCCCGGCGGGCCGTTGCCGCCGCTACGATGTCCGCCGCGGGTTCGTTCGGGGATGGCCGGTGGGTATTTGGTGGAGGTATACTCGGCCGAAGGCGGCGGGGACGTGTTCTCGGCCAACCACTCCCTGAAAAAGGACACAGCTAGCCAATCGACGTAGCCATTGCCCGGCCCGACTCTTTCGCCTCCTCTACCCGTTACTCCTAAACGGAAGAGTCGTGCTTCCACCCGCGAGACGACCTCTTCGAGCTCATCGACTTTATCCTCAATGATATCCACCACCGACTCAGGCATCGCTGCTCTTATACTCCTCTCGCCCGCGGGCCACTGGCCCACAACGTGAATCAGCGCCTCCTGGAAGATGACCTTGCTCCTTGCCAGATAGCCCAGCCGGAGATAGGAGATGGGGTATTTAGCTATCTGCCGCCACAACCGCGACTGGAACTGCAGCAGGTGGTGATCCACCCGCGGCCCGACGACCGCTAGCGCATCGTACTGGTCGGCTAGCTGCAGGAGAGACTTGCATTGCACGTAGGCGTCGGGCAAAGAGATGGGGTCGAGCGTGGGCGGGTAGTTGTACATGATGCGGAAGAGGTTGTCGTAGTCGCGGAGGAGGTCGAGGTCTGCCTGGGAGGGTTCTTCCCTTGCCGGGGGAGGGTTGTTGTGGTGATGGCGCTGGGAGGAGGAGTGCGAGAGGCTGAGGTTGGCGACGGAGCGGAAGAAGGAGTTGGATTGGTGAGTGGACTTTTGGCTGTTGCTGCGGTGTCGGCTTCCTGAGGACCCTGACCCTGAGCCGTTGCCGAAGATGGAGGACTGGGTTGGTGGAGGGCCGGAGGGTGTAGGTATTGGTGGTGGGGAGGACTCTTCCTTTTGCACGAGCATGGGGATGTCGTCGTCGTCGGTGCCGGGGTCGAGTTCGTATCGCCATCGCTTTTTGGGGGTTGAGTCCTGCGTCGTCCTTGCTACTGTTCCTGTTTCTGCTGCCCCGTTCCCACCCAGTGCCTTCGATGCGCCGCCCGGCGCGGGCAACTCTGGTACTCCTCCTCCTGAAACCGTCTGGGCGCGCGACCATTCCTGGCTGGTGCTGGCCTCGAAGAAGCCCGAACACCTCGTCAAAATATGTCGATGCAGTAGGTACCGGTTCTCGAGTCCGCAGGGGACGCGCACGACGATCTCGACATCGCCGCTGTGGCTGAAGACGGGGAATTCGTTTTGCGGGACGAACGTTGCGCCGCCGGCGTGGGAGCGGTTATATCTTCGGGTTCGTGACGAGACGTACGAGGTTGACGAGCTAAAGTTGTTGTTGTTGTTGTTACTGCTGTGGTGGCCGTGGTGGCTGTAGCTATCCCGGTGTGTCGCCCGCACGCCGGTGCCACCAGCGCCGCCCACGACCGAGGATGGTCCCCGTAACGCCAGTGTCGACACATCCCGGTCGCCGCCGCCAACCCCAAGTGAACCAACCCCAAGGCCGGCAGCAGCAGTGCCGGGCCCGGACCCGTATTGCGCGACCATGGAATTTTTGTCGAGTTGCAATGCGGAGCGGAGCGTATCTGATGCGCTGTCCGTCGCCTGGCCCGATGGAGGGGAGATGCGTCAGTGGATGCGCGCCAGTTGGAAGCGCTCTCGTTGGGTTGTGGACCCCTTTGACTGCAATGTTCCTTTTTGTTTCCTGAAATTCAGTTTCCTTCTTGTGTCTCTCCAGCAATAGAAATCCAACTCTTCTTCTTTTTTTTTCTCTTTTTTTTCCCGACCCTCTTTCCCTAGGCTGGGCTGCCTCACTTTATTCCTTGTCGTCGTCGCCGTCCGCTTGGCTTGTGTCGAAGCGATGGATGGGCAGCTGGCTGCCGGGCCGCCGCCGGGGTGGTTGGTTTCTTGATTAAGCTGAGGGGTCAATGCCGCGAAGCTGCGAGCGTCAGATGCATGCGGGCAAGAGGCTGGTTTCTCTCTATCGCAATTGTGTGCGGTTGTACCGTTGCGATGCGATGCGTGTTCAAGTTGTGCTTGCCTCAGTTCGTCTCGTGCTTTACAGAAAAGGCAAAAACAACAAGCTTCGGCAAGGGAAAAGAAGGTTCAGAAAAGAGCTGCAGGGGCAAGAGGAGGGAAGAAGAAAAGACCAAGCAGAAGTTCCCCTCGAAAGTTCCAGTGAGTGTTCAGATGAGTGTACGCAGTAGTATAAACCAGCCCCACAATATTCGGCGCCTGCTTTGTCTTCGAGATCTCTCAAGGCGGTTCAACGACAAGGGAAAGAAATGTCAGGGGCAGTTGTCTTTTCTTGGAAGACACCCCTGCGTTCCTAGAAAAACCTGAAAGCTTCTCTCAGTCTAGTTCCCTGGGCCACTAACAGCTGAGCTTGCCAAGGCTTGTGACTTTGGTCGAGGCTGTGTCGGCTGTGTTCTTGAACCGTAGCTAGTCGAGGAGTCGAGGTCGTCGAAGCGGAAGACGATGGCTAGGCGATATCGCCACAGGCGAAATACCACCCACTAACTATGCGTTATTCGTAGGTAGCCCAAGTTGGAGTTGTGGTGGTGGTCACGGTGTTGCTGCAACCACGCAAACTGACAGGCGAAATGCAGCTGACAGGAGGACCGCGACGATAAGCTTGGTTCCTTGAACAAGTGTTTGGTATGCCTCGCCAGTGCAGTTTGAGTCGCCAGGGGCCAACTGAAGCAATCAGAGTCGATGGATGGTTCGAAGTGGTGGTGGTTGTCTTGTCTTTGGTGGTGACGGATGAGCTCGACACTGACACTGACACCCTTTGCGCAGCGCAGTTGAAGTCGTAGCTTGAAATCTTGGAGCGGAATGGAAATCGAATTCGAATTGCATGAAGGTTGTTGGTGGTTCGCCCAGTTGAAGCTGAAGGTGGAGCTGTTGATGGAAGTCTTTGTTCACGACATCACCACTTTACGCAGGACGCAAGTATACTAGGAAAAGAACTCCAGAAACAAAACAAAGGAGGTTTCTATTCGCGAGGGCCGATCTTCACGCTTCCTTTCACCTCGAATTTTTTTTTTTTTGTTGTTGTTGTTGTTGTTGTTGACATCCAAACGAAAACAGCAACGCTGCAGCTCTCCCACTCGGCCAATGCAAAGCAGGTCTCGACGAGGCAGCCTGCAGCGCACCGCCATCGTTCGCAGGCATGGCGGCGTCTGGCAGCCAACAACAAATGTTGCGAGCTGTAGCTTTTTTCTTTGAAAAAGCAGGTTGGCCCGTGTCCAGTCGCGTTTTCTTTATCTTGAAGCTTCGATCCGGTGGAGCCATTTCTTTATGTTGTCGGGTCGAGGTCCCCATGGGGAGGGCGACTTACACCCAAACTCCCGCTTGCTACCTACTAACAGCCATCTTTATCCAACTATTGTGTATGTTACCTATTGAAAGCAACTTGCCAGTGAAAAGTATACAGAGAAACAATCCCCTTCCGGACCCCTCTATTTTTCTGCGGGACTCGAGGTCTTCTCTTTGTCGTTCCCCAACTTCGCCAAGTAACAATGAGGTTCCCTCGGAGAACGCATGGTTACCCGCATCAAGATCCCCTGCGTCCAGTCGTCCACCCTCCGAGTCCAGCAGAGTGGCTCGTCCCGTCCGATGCACAGCGCTTTACAGGTTTTCCTTTGAGACAGCTTCATCCACACCCAGTTAACTCTTTTCTGCTTGCGGCCGAATGAAAGAGAAGAGGATGTAAGGGAGGRATAAATGTTTGTTCTGTGTATCTGAGGGGTTGGTAAGGATGCACAGGTCTCGGATTACGTACTAACTGAACCACCACATAGTTTGCCCATGGGATAATWGTGCRGTAACTGCCCCGTCTACATGGTAAATCGGCTGGAGCTTTGACCCGGCCACATAAAAGCACATCTATCTCCTCGCATCTCGTCAAGTGTTTTTTCTCCAAGCGAAGAATCAGAGCTTTGGAAGTGGATCTGATGAAATGAACAGCTGGGAGTTATGCATGGTGATGGTCGCCGTCATGTGCGCCGACGGGCCGAACCTCATCGCGTGGTGGTTGTCTAAGCAAGCACAAAGATCGCCTCCAAGGAGTCATTCACCCCATCTGTTATAACTCATCTCCCATCGTCTGCGATCATACTGAGCTTCCAMATCGGGACCGATTTGTTTTTCACGACACCACTGACATCAACTTGCTTGGCATCTGAAGCTCGGATTGAAGAAGCTCGAGCTTGGGATCCGCTCGCTTGTCTTATCGTACTCACCGCCTGGTCTTTTCGCAAAATAATTTCACCAAGTAGCTTCACTTTGCATAAACAACCAAGAAACCAATCACGACAACCTTGCTTGCTTGCTCAATCTTTGTTTGCTTGATCTTAACTTCATTTGTTATGAACTTCTATTCTTACAGATACAGTTGACGTTGCGCGTTCGCTTATTTCGCCCGCTCATTCCATGAAACCCCCAGAAAGTAACCCCGGATTTGCCGCCGAATCGTTTGTCGGAAAACAGAAAAAGAGTCGAACCGGAAACATCAAAAATGGAAAAGAATAACCTCGTAAACCGTTTGCGTAAAGGATAAAAATCACTGAAAGTCAGTTCTGATGATAGATATTGATCAAAAGAATCGCAGAAAAATTGAATCGCTGGCAAGTCGTTGAGCCACGCATTGGCCATGCCGGTCGTGACCTCTTTTTGTCGTTCGCCAATCAACGCCCGAAACCCATGTCGCCCAGTCCCCAGTAACGCCAACCAACCACAGAAAAACGCACCAAATCCAAGATTGAAGAAAGAAGAACGCAATCATGTAAGGCTCTAGCTCATGTCCATCTCGCTGGCAACATCAAAGATGGATGGGCCAGCATTAGTGGGCCTGGTCGTTTGGGAGGCATCCATTGTGACAGGGCCATCGAAAACAGGCGGTGTTCCCTTGAGATTTTGAAGCATGCCATCGGCAGTCTTGCTGACAAGTCGCCCTTGACGAAGGTTCTCGGCGAATAGGAAGTACCCTTCGGTAGCCTCAACCAGGTACGCCTGCAGGCCACGGCTTTCCAATAGGATCTTGGCATTGGTGACGGGGTAGTGGTTTTCGATGTAGCGCGCCCAACCACGAGCTGCGACTTGGATGTTCTCGCCGATTCGGGCCCACCCGATGCCGAGATGGACGGTGAAGTCGTCAACAATTGGGCCGGCCAACGAATCCGATGAGGCGGTCATTGGGTTGCTCGAGTCCCGCGATGGGCTGCCGCCGCGACTGGTGGGATTGCTGTTGGAGGAGCGAACGTCGAGCCGTTGCGATTTGTGGCTGCGCAGGGATGGTCTTTCTTGGGACATTTGTTGCTGCAAGCTCAGAGCCTCTTCCGACTTGCGCGCCGCTTCGAGGGCAGCCTTCTCATCGACCCAGGTGCCGGATTGGCTGCTGGCATCTGCGACATATCCGCTTTTCTTTCTGATGAGGGTCATTCCTGGGCCGTGAACCCATTCGTCTTCCGACTCCTTGATGACGGGCTCAACAATCTTCTCAGGAGGATCGAGGTTAACGGCAGCTTCATCGCGCGAGCGTTTGCGGCCGGCCGCGGAGCAGTTGCGGAGGAGTTGCGGCCATGAGACGTGCTGGCTGAGCGAGGCTTGTTGGTCCAGGTAGGACTTGCCAAAGGAGAAGTTGTGGGCGACCTGTGCTGGCATGGTGACGACGGGCGACGAGGCGTAGTAGCGGTCGAAAGACGGCATGATGGGTGGTACCTGTTCAGCACTCGGTAAATGTGTAAGGCGAGGGCGTGTAAAGTCGCAGGTGATCCGACACTAGTCAGATCAGACGCGTGGTGATATGATTTTGAGTGTAGTAGACGACAGCGTCTAGAATAGGGAATTGGCCGGAGGGTATCAATGTAGATGGCCAGAAGAAGGAGGATGTGGTGTCGTGATTGGGGAGGTGAGGACTTGAACGTCCTACAAGGTAAGGTATAAGTGATGGTATAAAGCTGGCGCCAAGGTTGGTTTGGTATAAGCCAGAGTAAGGATGGTTGATAGACGAGGAGGAGGAGGACGGGAGGGAGGTCTTATATCGTTGGGAGCCTCGTGATCAGGAAGGGTGGGTGGTGGTGTTTGGTGGAGGAAGGTATATAAGTGAGAGTGGTGAGGAAGGAAAGAGAGGAAGAGGATGGGACGGGAAGAAGAGGGAAGTGGTGGAGGAGGGTGTGTAGAAAAAAGAATGGAGCGAGAGAGGAACGGGGATCCGAGGACAATCAGATCACCGAAGTGGAAGAGATGGAAGAGGAGTAGAAAAGTTAAGTAGCAGGTACTGTGTGAGGGATGGGGACGGATGGGAATGCAGGCGGCGAAATGTGGGAGAGCAAAAAGAGAGGCAGWAGACGGGACCTTGCGAGACCTCAGACCCCAGGCCATCCTGGAGCGTTGGAGGTCGTGGACGTGGACCGTGGACCGTGATTTGTGTGGAAGCGCAAATGTGTCTGGACTGTCTCTGTGTGGATGGCACGAGAAAGGCAGAGAGAAAAGGCAATCGAGCTGACAGGCGCACAGCTGCCGGCTGGCACGGACGGGAGATTCAGAATGCCACTTGTCAGCATCTGCCAATCTGGTGACAATCCTTGCCGGCTATTGGCCAGGACGCTATGACCGACAGCAGCATGCGCAGGCCGCGGCAGCCAGTGAAGGTAGTGTACAAAGGTACAAACTTGCTCAGGTACATCGCGCCAGGAACCGCCAAGCAACGCCAGGGTGCGGCAATCGCCTGAATGATCTCCAATTGGCTTTCGGAGGATAAAGCGGGCCACAGCTATTTCAGGGTATCTCATTGGCTTGTTGGTCCTGGGGCAGAGGAAGATGCCCGGGGCAGTTTTCTTGCGAAACATCTCATAGCTCCGAATCCGGTTAGATTGGGACCTGGAGACAATGTTTCTAGGGCGGGCGGTTTGCCCCCTTGTTTATAAAAACAGAAAAAGGGTGGCCGGCAACCCGCCTCGCTTTTTTTTTTTTTTGGGAGGAGCCAAGCCCGCGTTGGCCGTCCCCACCCACTCGGAACGCGACTCTTCTCAGAAATCCAAAATGTCACCGAGCCTGGTCCTGTGCCGCCGTTGAGAAGGAAGATGGCTCGTGCACTGTCAGAGCCGTCTCGCTTTCTTCCCCGGTGAGGCCGGGCGGCAGATTCCATCAAACCGACTGAAATCCGTGTCCCGTGAAATGGCTCCACTCTTTGCGGGCTTCCCCACTTTCGCACTCTCCGTTTTGCTTGCGGAAATCTTACACCCCTGTGTCCGTTTTTCGACGCCCTCTAGCTGCATGAGCCAATGATCTGGCACGCTCTCGGGCCTCTTTCAATTTTCCCACCCTTCCCAAAATGCAGTTCCCGGTCAGCTGACCACTTGCCTGCCGAGCAGACGCCATCTCAGAGTTGTCCGTGCACTATTCCTCGCAGGTAGGTATCTTCGTAAGGTACCCCAGACCGCCTGATAAGCTCTCCAATTGTGCAGAGTTGTGCAGGTTGTGTTGTGAGCTCCTCTCTGTCCATCCCTCCCATCTTCGTCCCTCCATCCTGTCCCCCTCCCGCCAGATCTCACACGACTGGGCGGCTCGGCTCGACTTGACTCGAAACACACAGCCCTTTCCCGCAAATCATGTCCCAATCCATTCATTTGTTCATCACCCTCCATCACCAACCAGCCTCACTCGCGCGAGTGCACCGCCTTGGTTGCCCAATTTGCTTCCCACGACGTAACAAGATGGAGACAGAACCCTGAAGAGCGAGCCATGTCAGGACTGCTGGCTTGACGATCACGTTGGTGGTGGAGTTCGCCATGATGATCCCTTATTTTATAAGTGTATTTTAATTGTATCCATCAACGACAAACAATCGATCTAATAACCACCGAGCTTCGGTTCAAGAGACAGTTCCAACGAGTGGCGGACTGCCCTGTCCTCTTTGATAACAATGCCATCACGGTGCATCAACCACACATTACCCATCGCCAACACTGCCAAGCCATTACCTCATTCTTCATCTTACCACCCACCATAACCACTACATTCTCTAAGCCAACAAACTCGACTTCTTTCATCATAGAGCCACCAGAACCTCTTCGTCACATCCATCTCATTTTACCTTCTTCAAGCTTCCACTTTACAAGTGCGCCAGCGGCGCCTCCCCTCCCTCCCCATGCCCGCTAACATCAGCAAACACTACTCCATCATCCGTATGATTCTCCGTCCCTCCATACAATCCCACCATTCCGGGCGTCCTCAGCCCCTGCGGACTTGGCTCTCTTCTGCCCCCATGTCTCACCCGCCTGTGCGCCCGACTAGTCGTCGGCGTCCTCTGCTCCTGCGAGAACGATGTCCGCCAACCGGCAGGAACCGTATACGCCCCTCCTCGGAGTAGTCGACTCTGATGTCTTGCTTCGGGCAAGTTCTGCGGTGTCCGAGGCTGCGAGGACGCGGGAAGGGAGTCATTATAGACCCGAAACGTTGCGGGGGTCCTGGCCGGAGTGGTAGCGGGCGGTCTGGGCGTCGTTACGGGCTGGCGAGATGGTGTTGCTGGGGATTCCATGACCGGTACAGGGCGGGTGCTGCTGGTGCTGACGCTGGTGGGTGAGGTGGCAGCCGGGGTACGGGTTCTGCTGCTGGCAAGACGCTCTAAGCCTTCAGAGGGTGAGCTACCGTGACGGGGAAGAGCGGCGGTCATGCTTCTGGTAAAACGGACGAAGGAGGACTGGGTTTGCGAGTCTGATGTGGCATGGGAGTCCGGGGTAGCATGAGGGGTGCCGTTCCGACGTTGGCCTCCATCAGCATTTGGGGTCGTGCTCTGGCAWGAACCCTTAGTCAAACTGAACGGAGATCCATAAAGTCAAGGTATCTACTTACCTCACCGGGACGAGATGCGGAGGCGGGTTTTGCTGCAGAGGAGGGAGTGGCCGTCCGGGTCCTGATGGTCAGATTCTGGAACGAGAGTTCGAATTGCTCCAAAGTACGAGTCCCGCCTCTGTTGCTACGGCGAGCAGACGACGTCCCAGTCCGTGGAGTCGTTTCCTGGCTCGCAACCGTCTGGCCAACCGAGCTTTGGGCTGGCGATCGAATGTTGCTCCCAATTCTTCGGCCGGGCCTTGGTGTTCTAATAGGCAGTTGACTTCGAGACGAGCTAGCTTGGGGCTGCTGGTCAAGATCACGCTCATCTCCAGCACCATCAACAGACTGCTCGCAGTTACGCTGGTCAAAGGAGGCATTGGGGCACGGCGGCCGGGCAGTGGGGGCCACTTCGGTCTGCTCTTCAGGGAGGCGGGCTGGTAAAACGGGGAGCTGGACAGGTTGTTCTGCACTGTCATAATCAGGGATGTCTGTCTCCTCATCACTGTCRCTGTAGTCCGGCAACGATGGGGATGAGGCTACCGAYGTCRCGTTTTCAGAGGCGCRTGTGCRGAAGGGCCATTTTCTCKTGCTGCTGACCCGGCGGTAGCCCCTGCGGCGGTCTTCGACTTCTTGTACCTCTGCCATGGTTAAGGCGAGGACGGTAGGTCGGAGACGTAGCATGATGGGCGGTGCTGGGTGTACCAGATGAGGTCGTTGTCGTCAAAGAAACAGAAGAAAAAATCACAATCTTGAAAGGAGTCTAGGTTGGAGTATATGAAGAGGACGTTGAAGGCTCGTCTTTACTGGTCCAAACGACATCTTGCCGTCTTGGAGCTGTTTGGCTCTTTCCTTACAAGAAGTGCTATCGATGATGGTTTGGGAAGTAAGCACGAAAGATGTCGGTTGGCATGGTCCCGCGAACCGTCCTTCTCCATAGGCAATCGCCAAGCGAACAAAGCTGAGGAAGGTCCTGACGACTTCCGGTCATTGTGACAAACGACGCAGCCGTAGTAGCAGGAGAACATTCAACAAGCTATTGTTTGGTTCATCTTCAAGACTCGACGGTTTCGCCCCCAAGATCAAGTGTATTTTTGCCTTTGTGCCTGGAAGCTTGAGGCCAAAACTGTTGTAGTGTAAGTGTATAAAAAACGAGAAGTTGCACGAGAACAGACCAAATGATAATCCCGTATCGGTACTTTTCATCAGTCCATCCTTTTGAGGTTTGTCAGCATCTCTACACGAGACGAGGGCGTTCAATATGGTAGAGTTTGCCAAGCCTGCTAAGCAAACCATGCACTAACAATTCACGATGCGCAGTATTGGGCATGTCGAAGCACCTCCCAATCTATGTGGGAGCACGGTTTCTTTAACAATCCACTGCGATGGAATGGCCAATTTCGTAGCATGGCCGAAGCGTTGATTAAAAAAAGCAGTACCGAGATAACCGACAATCACCTTTTTCTGTCGACTTCCAAGGCAATGGTTGGAATTTTAACCTACCTTCCCAAGTGGCCGGTAACGTCTTCCTTGTCGGCTTCCATGCATTAGCCATCTCGCATCCCTTTTAGAAAGAAGAGGGTCAAAGAGTCGTCGCCGGAGAGTGACGCCGCAAGAGTGGATTTCCATTGGCGGAGCCGTCTGGCCGCCTGAAATAATAACCTCAAGACACTGTATCTGATGGACTGCTGTCGTATACCTCGCTAGCGGGAGCCTACCTACCTTGGAAAAGGTGGATTCTGTTAAGAGAATGGATGTTTGCACTTGCACTTCAGAGACCTCAAGGGAACACTTCAGTTCAGTTTCGGGTTCATTGGACGTGGACTCTCCATCCGTCGACGCGCGCGAGTTGGAAAGTGGAAGCACAGTTCAGCTACACTGCCTAGTATCTATCTCCATACTAGCCCATCCGCGACTTGTCTCCATTTTCCCTCTTGCACTCCATTGCAGCTGGACTGGCAGGAAGAAAATAGAAACAACTCGGAAACCCTCACCGACTTCTATCCCCGACCATCACCGGCGGTCCCAGACACTTACACAGGCACACAAACGGTACGTACCGTGTACTATACTACCTACCTTACCTGGCTGGAACTTTGGCTTTCATATTTGCTGTTTCTTCAAACGCACCGCACCGCACTCAGTGGCCCGCACCGCAACCCGCAGTCGTGGCCTTGCATCAACTTGGCCAGCGCACTCCCAGAGAAAAACCGCCATCGCGGTCCCCCGTGCTGAACCTCCCCCCTGCTCCCCGTTCGGTTACCCTGGAGGTTGATTGGAGCTTCCTCATCTCCTGGTCCATTGGATYCTCACTCGTCGACCAGACTGCCTCCTGTTCCAATGCCCAACTCGAACTGGTAATCTGACAAGCAGCGTTTAGTTCTACAGAGTCCAAAGCCAGAGTCGACCACTACGACGCATTTCATCCTTCCAACATACAACATACATACCATCTCTTCAGCATCTCSTCACCCCGAGCCAKCGACCGCTTCGATTGGACYGACCGTTGACCGAACATTGTACTCGACCCTCCTCGCCCCTTCAGCCACGACTCTACACTCCACCAGCTATATGCTTGATGCATAGCCCTGGTGGTTCATAGCTTGGTTTCCATACGACCGTCGCCAGAGTACTGTATTCAGCACCATCCTTCGCTCGGCGGCGTCGCCCCTTAACAAAATGAACGGAGACTTCAGCTTGTCCCAAGCGCTTGGCGGCTTACGAATCGCCAACCTCGACGATGACGACTCGGTCAATTCGGCAGAGAACGAACAGACAACCCCCGATGCTCCCGCCAATCAGTCCTCCTCGAGCCATCAAGATACAACGAGCAATGCTCCTCAGGCGACTTCTCAGCCTGCACAGCCTCCTTCTCAGCGGACGCCGTTGGACCTAGAACGCCAGGTTACCCCTCAAGACCCCCCGCAGCTCCCGCAGCGCCCGCCCCATACATACGAATCCGCCGCCGCGATCCTCAAGAACGCCCAAGACAACCTCAACGCCCGCGGATATCCTCCGACTAGTCAACAATTGCAAGCAGGAAATGGGAATCGGCCACCAAACTCGAGACCTAATACCGGAGGGGCACTACAGTCAATGGAGGTCGATCCGCAGCTGCGGGGAGGATACCATGGACATGTACACGGGCATGGATATGGGGATCTACGGAACGAGCTAAGGAACGAAATCACAACCGACACTTCCCGGAGTTCTTTATACGGTGTGCCGACTATTTCGAGGAGCGACTCTAGGCGTGCGCCCCCTGGTGCCCCTACACGAGAACCGAGTCGATCATACCACCAAGGCCGGCCCGGTCCCGGTCCTCCCATGGGCGTCGACCCTAATGGCGCGTTGCCTCCTAGGAGGAGCTCGCGCGGGGTTGGAGGCGGATATTCTCAGATCCCGGGTATCCCTGTAGCCGCGCCGGGCACCTATACGTCAGAATCGCGGCTGGGAGAAGTACCCATGCTCTCCACCAGCMGCGAGGAATGGAAAGACAGGGGTGCGGCAGTCGGTGTTAGGAGAGAGGTGGATGCCGACGGGAGGGTGACGATGAAGCCGGYCAAGAAAGGGGTGCGCGACTTCACCTTTGGGAGGATATTGGGAGAGGGCTCCTATAGCACGGTTTACCTTGCGACTGATCGCCAAACCCTCAGAGAGTACGCCGTCAAGGTCCTAGAGAAGAAGCACATCATCAAGGAGAAGAAGATTAAATACGTCAACATCGAGAAGAACACCTTGAACCGACTTACGGAGCACCCCGGTATCGTCCGCTTGTATTACACATTCCAGGACGAGACTTCTCTGTATTACGTCCTCGATCTATGTACTGGCGGAGAGCTGCTGGGCGTGCTTAAGAAGACGGGGACGTTCGACGTGGAATGCACAAGGTTCTATGGCGCTCAAATATTGGACGCTATTGACTACATGCATTCGAGAGGTGTTATCCACCGTGATCTGAAGCCCGAGAACGTGCTCCTGGACGAACAGATGCACGTCAAGATCACAGACTTTGGTACTGCCAAGCTACTGCGAGACCCTCGAGATCCCAGACCACCAGAGGAGACACCGGGGCAGAGCGGCGAGGATGACGAGCGAGCGGCATCGTTCGTCGGTACCGCTGAATACGTGAGCCCAGAGCTCCTTACGGAAAAGTCAGCCAGCACAGCTAGCGACATATGGGCCTTTGGGTGCATCGTTTACCAACTCCTCGCCGGTCGGCCGCCCTTTAAGGCAGGAACCGAGTATCTAACCTTCCAGAAGATCGTTAAACTCGAGTACGAATTCCCGCCCGGTTTCCCGCCCGCCGCGCGTGACTTGGTGGAACGATGTCTCGTGCTGGATCCTGCTCAGCGCTTCACGGTCGAGCACATCAAGAAGCACGAGTTCTTTGCCGGACATCCGTTTGGCAAGGAGCTGTGGAGGATGAAGGCACCGCGGTTGAGGCCGTACGTGCCGGGATCCCAGGAGCAGCAACCGCAAATGATGCACTTGGGCGGAGGTGGGTCGAACTCGAATCATAATCACCCTATGCCCATGGGCAACCCAAGCTCAACAAGAGGCACCACCACTCAAGGGGGACCGGCCAATAACAACGTCAACCGACCTCCTAGGATCATCACCGAACTACCGCCTCCTACGCAACTGGATCTTGACTGGTCACCCGTCCTGACAAAAAACAACGAGCGCATCCTTAAGCTGGGCGACCTGATGGTCGTGTCGTCGCCGATACCGCACAGCCCACACGGCAAGGAAGGCGGAGACGGGCATAAGAAGCTGGCTCGCTTCTTTGGCGGCAGCACTACCAAGAAGAGACAGCGTCTCGTCATGGTCACCTCGAGCGGCCGCATCGTGTTTGCGCCAGCCGGCGGCGAGGAGAAGAAGGCGAAGCAGGAGATATCGCTGCTGGCTTCGGATTGCACGTGGAAAACACAAACCGACGCCAAGGGCCAGCCGGTTTGGTGTGTCGACACGGTGAGTAAACTACCAGCCCCCCTCTCCCCTTCCCGTAGAATGCCCCTATTCATCAGGTGATATCGATATTGATGCTAATGTTCAAGGACACCCCAAATCCAGGGCGGCGTACACTACACCTTTGAAGAACCCAAGTCCTCGGAAAAACAACAAAAAGACAAATCATCAGAAGGAGCAGGAAGGGACGGCGCCGACAGCAGCAAGTCCACAGTAGACGAGTGGATCGAGTCGCTGGAGCGGGCCAAGGACCTGGCGCTTTCCCAAAACCTGGTAGGTTCCAACGACAACTTTGGAGACATATCCATGTCGTCCAGCCCGGCAAGTTCGATGGTGAATATCGGGGGAGGTGGGCATCATAATGGAAGGGGACATGGAAACTACAGTGGCGGAGAGGGAGGATACAGCATCAGTGATCGATCAGGCCGAAATCAGCTGACTAAGAGTCAGGCGAGCCTGGATGATAGCAGCAGTGTTAAGCGCCATCGGTTTAGTCGGAGGCAGTCGAAGAATGGGTTGGGGGCTGCTTTTTGAAGGTTGAGGTTGACCTTGGTTGGAAGAAGAAGAGGTGGATGACGGCCAAGGTTGGTTCTATCCGATGGAAGGACAAATAGGGGCAGCAGCAGAAGACAGCAGACAGCGGCGGCAGTCGGTCAGTCAGTCAGCAGCAGCGAAGGCAGCGAAAGATGGAGAAGGTACGAAATTCTAATACTGTTCACACCTTGTACATGCAACAAAACAAACATTGGATGAAAGGCATTGCGATTCGGCTGTTTTTTTAAGGACTGCGGGATGGCGGACAGCGTTCAAGGGCATGCGGAGAGGAAGGAGGATGGGGAAATCAGGGTCACCAGGTCTTAAGAGGGGGAAGAAGGCGGACAAAGGTGTGCCCCTGTTGGTGTTGAAGCCCAAGCTTGCCTGCCACAGTCACAGGTTGAACATTTTCTTGATCAGCGAAGAGAAACAGAGGGGAGACGGTGGCATGGCATGGATAACGAACTGCATTCGCACAACAGCGTATATACACATGTATTCTTTTTTTTGCCTCTGCGGTTCTTTGCTTCTCTCCATCGGTTCAGTAATTCTTGACCCTTTTTTTCTTTGTACGGAGGTCACTCGGTGTTACAACTCTACAAGCGAAGCTCAACAACCAAGGAAGCAAGGCAGCAAGCTGGCAGAGGAGGGAGGGAAAAGCATACATACAACAAAAACAAAAAGTCAATCACCGCCATAGTGAGCGATTGGGTGGAATCGGTGGAGGGTTTCATGATGGGGCACACACGTACATATCTATCGTACATAGCTTCAGTTTTGTTACAGGTGCTAGTCTATTATTACTACATTTTAATCATGCCTGTTTTTGGCAGTAGAGAGTTGTGAGGGAGTCTGTTTTTTTCTTTCTTCTTTTGAGGTTGCGTCTTTGTTTTTTTCATAACACAATACAAAACAGAATAGGTGGTATTGAAGTGTCGACTGGTATCTCTCAGGGGTGTCACATGACCTTACCACTAGACCGTCCGTGCCAAGACGTAACATGCCAGTCTCCCTGGCCGCACGCCTTAACAATTTCCCCAACTTTGAACCTCCCATCATTCAATCAATTGACAGCCCGCCCGCCCGCACGCACGCAGCCAAAGTAACCAACGACGCGATCGACGCGCTTCCCTTGAATCGAGACCACATTGCGAAGCGATCCATACAACGAAAAAACAGAAGCACCGAATCTGCGAAATAATACGAACACCGGGTAATACAGAAAACTGGGAGAAGTGATAGCAAGTTGAATTTGGTACTCCCGTCCCACTCGGCGCAACACGAAATTCAATCGAGCATTGCGACAGAAAGAAGACACAGAGATCAAGATGCAGCCCCAATACCGTGGATATGCACCAGGACCACATGCACAACCACCACCTGGACCACCCGTCGGACTACCAGGTCACCACCAAGTTGGACTGCCGCAACACACACAGGTCCCTTTGCCTCCGCAGGCAGCGGGTGGTCATCATCCAGGGCCGGGAGGACCGAGAGGAGGACAGCATCATGTCCCACAACCGAGGAGAGGGGGGATTGGTAAGTGAGAGTTTTTGTTGTTTCATTTCGTCGTCAGTGTCATTTTGCCTTTCCGGGGAAGAAGGGAAAAAGGTAAACATTGAGCATGGAAAGACGACATGATGCATTAAACGTGGGATAAACGAACGTCAAGATCTCCGCTTTTTGCAGATTTGCTCCACCGCGACTAGTTCCAAACTTTCCAATGCTAGACCCGGACGTCGGGGAACGGGGACCTGTCGTCGACGGGTTGACTCTTTGGGACTTGGATGGGGGGCGAGTGAGGAGTGGGCGACGACTGGGTCCGGGTCCCGTCGTGCTGTGCCTGGACACTCACTTCAAGAAGTTGTGGTCCCGCCCCGTCAGTCCTGTCGCGGTCCCGCCCGAGCCCCCCGTCGGCCGCGGTCGAACGAGAAAGAACGTGGTTTCGCGACGAGCTAAGGGAAAGATTGTGGATTGGGACTTCGAGAGCGAAACATCCAACATACATGCTGCAAGCGCGCTCCTGCCTGCATCTTGGAACACGAGCATTGCCTGAACAACGAACTTGTGTACCGCACTTCTTCTTTCCCACTTTCTTTCTTGGATCACTGTTCCCACTTGGATATTTTTTACTCTACACCCAACCGACGACCCTTGGCTTATCCGACTCTGACCCTCCGTCCATCTCGCCGCCGGGCGCATTTTCCACAAATCTGGAATCCTATCAAACATATACACATTTAACTAACCTCTCCGATCTTCTTCTCTCTTCACAGGGCCCATGATGTCGGCCGGTCCTGCTCACCACCAACTGCCCATGACCCAGGCGCAAATCCAACAAGAATCACACCGTCGCGAGGCCGTCAACCACCTGGCCAAGCTCCGGAGTCGCAAACCCACCGACAAGACCCTGCCCGATGGCGTCGAGGAGACTTTGGTCGGCGAGGGCGATGTCGCTGTTGCTTACAAGAAGCTACGCGACTTCGAGAGGCGGCTGGATGCTACCATGAGTCGCAAGAGGTTGGATATTGTGGACTCGGTTAGCAGGAATGCAAAGGTATGTTACCTCTTCTTCCGGGTCCAAGCCTTTGGTTGAGCATGACTGACAACACTCAACAGCGGCACAAGACACTCCGCGTTTGGATCACCAACACCGTCGAAGACCAGTACTGGCAAAATAACAACTTCAACGTCGACAGCTTCGACTTCCCCTCCAACCTCGAATCCACATACCGCGTCAAGATCGAAGGCCGACTACTCGACGACGAAGACGAGACCACAAGGGATGAGGAGGATGAGGACAAGATGGATACAACCGAAGACAACACCAAGACAGCAACAAAGTCTGGAGCGAAACCCGTCCCCGCTAAGCCCGGCCAGCGCTATCGCTTCTCGCACTTCTTCAAAGCCCTCACAGTCGACTTCGACCAGCCCACCGCCTCGGGCCGCCTCCCCGTCGACACCACCTCGATAGAATGGAAGAAACCCGAGCGCACGCCTGCCGGCTCCAACCTGCCCGCCTCGGCCGACTTCGACGAGCTGACCTTCAAGCGCCACGGGGACGAGAATGTTAACATCACCATCAACCTCTACCGCCACGAAGACCCGGAGCGCTACGAGCTCTCGCCCGAGCTGTCGGACGTGATCGACATGAGCGARGCCACGCGCCAGGAAGCCGTCGCCGGCTTGTTCGAGTACATCAAGCTGATGAAGCTGCAAGAAGACGATGAGAAGCGCAACTTTCGGTGCGACGACCTGCTGCAGAAGCTGATCGGGAGAGATTCGGGACACATTCCCCAGCTGAACGAATACGTCACTCCCCACTTGAGACCGTTGCCGCCCATCAAGCTGCCTTATACCATCCGTGTGGACCAGGAGTTCCATTCTGCGCCGGACGCTCCCAAACCGACAATCTACGACATCCGCGTCTCCGTCGACGACCCCCTGCGCTCAAAGCACTTGGTGCCCTTCATCCACAACCCCTCTTACGCTCAAACCCTCCGCGAAATCCATCAGCTGGACGAGTCCCTGGCGGTCCTCATCCAAGCCGTTGGCGACTCCAAGGCTAAACACACCTTCCTGACCTCCATGGCCACGGACCCCGTCGGCTTCGTCAAGAACTGGCTGTCAAGCCAGAAGCGGGATCTGGAGGTGATCATGGGCGAGGCGACGAGGGCCGGGGCGGCCGCCGAAGATCCGGTGGGAGACGAGTGGAGGAGGGGTGGGAAGGGAAGTGTCTGGGATACGAGTAATGCGCGAGAGAGTGTTAATGTGCTTTTGAGTAAGCAGGGTTTTGCTGCAGGGCATCGCTAGGCGCGGCAGCAGTGTGAGGACATGGAAATCAATAGGGGCAAGGATAAGGGGGATGAGAGAGGAAAGGAGGTTAGAGCAGCAGCTGGATGGAGGCTAGCTAGAATGGAAGAAGAAAAGGATGATGGGGACGGGAAGAAGAAGGGTGAGGGTGAGCAGAAGAAGAAGAAGGATGAGAAGAGTGAGAATAGGAATAGGAATACTAMTAGGATGACTGAAAATGAACAACCAAACACCATCACCAAAAAAAGAGGACCAAAAATTACATGTATACGTACCAGTGTTGGGAGTGCAGCAGAGGGAGAAACTGGAGAACGTTGTCTCGTTATTACCTTCAGGTTCGTTCCCAGGGCAGTCTTGGACTTCTTAAAGTCGGGTAAGAGACGGAGGCGGGACGACGGAGCGGACAAGACAGAAGAGAGAGACAATGGAGGGAAAGCGAAATACTTAAAATTAAGGGTAGCTTAGCTTAGCTTAGAGCGGAAATGCATGCGTATGAAAGAAAGCAACAAAGTAACAAGCGATGTCGATACCTGACTGGCTGCTGCTGGGTCTTTCAAGGTGTGGTTTGGTTTGGTTCGGTTTGGTTTGGTTTGTTTGAGTAGTTTGGTTTGTTTGAGTATGTAGAAAGAACAGTTCGGACAGACAGAATTGTCAGGTCTGGTTACTTAGCGCACCTATATTAATTAGGTTTACGATCCAATGGATACAAGTATGTATGGTAGACAGTATAAAAAAAGAGAGGTGGTTCGTTTTTTTTTTTTTTTTTTTTTTTTTTTTTTTTAGAGAGAGGTATGTTGATATATACCGGTAGACCTTTTATGTTTTCCATCTTCCCTACGTACCAAACCAGTGTACATCGAAGGTACAGTCTAATACTGGTTTGTTTATTTAGCTCGAGACCTTGGGTCAACTTCCCTAGGCCTTTTTATATTTAATTAATCCGTTTCGTTTTATAATCAATGTGTAATTTTACTTTGAATATGCCTTATTGAATCTTATTAATGCCTTTTTCGATTTGTACTTAGCCATCAAATTTTGTCCTCATGAGGTTTGGGACAATTCGAGATGGATATCGTCCCATATGCGAGGAGTACCAAGTTAATAAATAAACCAGCATTGGACTGTAGGAGTGGGCATTATCCACTTACACAGTATTACTACCTTCGGACCCTGAGAAATGAGTCTAAAGTGGAAGTCAACTTGCAACGTTGCTCTCTCTTCACGATATCTGATATATGGTACTATACCTTTTTTTCATCGTAACCTTGGGTACCATCACCCAGGTAAGAATTCTCTTTGCATCTTATATAGCCCGCAAGTACCTACCTACCTAGGGATGCTTCGACTTCGAGGAGTGAGTGAGTGAGTGATCAATCAACAGCGGTTTTGCGGTTTTGGGAGGGGAAAAGAGCAAGGAGTTTTCGAGTGTGTGTGGAACTCTAACCTACCTACCTACCTACCTACCTACCTACCTACGGATTTTTGATGGATGGGATGAATGGGATAAGTGGGGTGAAGGTGAAGGAGATAGGTATTGTGCGAGCAAGTTGGTTAAAACGGGGGGGGGTTCATTGGGGTAATGGGTGTTGAAGGAGATTGAACCTTTTCGTTAGAGGTACATACAYGTACATGGTCTTGATGAGAGGAGAGAATGGGAGTTCGATGAAGCGAGTTGTTGGTTACCAGGGAGCCAGGTAAGAACTCGAGTTTTTGAGCAGTCTTCCATCTAACAAATGTGATGGGATGGTTTCCTCATACCAGTAGGCGAGGAATGAATGTACCATTGCACGAACTGAACGATGACAACGATGGGAACAATACCGTACCCACGCAAGCATTATGATCTGGATAATGAATGACAGTGACCGAAAAGCGTAGAAGTACTCATCAATTGATTTGATTCCCAGGGGTATATGCGTATCCAACTACTACCAACTTATCATATCGTACGTACGTAGTACCTTGCTTGCTTGCTGCACCATGTACAAGCTTAACTCAACAAACGAAACCACCAGACCAGACCCTGACCAAGAGGAACACAAAAAAACACCTATACACCAACAAACCTGTACATGATTGCAGCCCAGCCAGCCAAAGATGCTTTCTGCTTTTGGACACCTTTTTTCCGCTTTTCCCCCTTGCAACGAACGCCTTGCTCCCATGCTTCCTCGTTTGCTCAACAACCTAGGTATCCAACACAGTATATTCGACATCACACTCACCCCGTTCAACACTCACTCTGAAGAAGAACATTGAACAGTGATCATCACCCCTCAGCG
Organism: Neurospora sp. FGSC 26625; assembly: GCA_009805435.1. Classification (NCBI taxonomy): domain Eukaryota; kingdom Fungi; phylum Ascomycota; class Sordariomycetes; order Sordariales; family Sordariaceae; genus Neurospora; species Neurospora sp. FGSC 26625. The sequence continues at coordinate 64,098 of RAOR01000048.1, forward strand.
CTCTCCTCACGAATATCCGAAAAGAAAACCCCCCTATCCCTATCCCCTTTGTCTCTCTCAGTCCACTCCCTTCCCCCTCTGAGAATACCAGACGTATTCCCCACTCCCGGCTCTGCGTAAACCCTCCTTAACTCCCGTTCCCGCGGACTAGCGAGTATGGCGCTCGGCGTTGACGTCCCTACTGAGGTAGAAGGGGCTGTTGGTGGTCCGGAGAACGGGGGATAATTTGGGGGAGGATAATTCGATGGGGGCGCGGTGGATGGGCGGAAGAGGGATTTTCGGGCGTTGAAGTGCTCTTGTCTTTCTGGTCGTTCTGATCTTTCTGTCCGTTCTGTCCTTTCGCGCTCACCTGGTAGGGTGGGTTGTGGTTGGTACTGCGGCTGAGGCTGGTACTGGGAAGCAAAGACCGTATTCCCAGCCGTAGCTTGAACACTCGGTTGACTCTGGGAATGCCCCAAAGGCGGCGCCCGCCTAACTCTACTAGGCGTGCTCATGAACCCTGCATCCGTCCTATCCAACCCCGGCAACAGCGACTCATCATCTTCATCGTCGTCGTCAAAGTCCATGGGACCTAAGCCGAGGTTGCTAGCCTCTGCTGCGAGGGTCTGACTGGCCCGAAACGAACTGGAAGAGGGGTTATTGCGAGCGTTGACGAGCCGAGCAGAAAGATTCGTCGGACGCATATCCGAGCTTCTTCCTGTTGGTTTCTCGATGGGTGCTGAGACGATGGGTGTCTCCGGTATTGAAGCCGCGAGTCTACTGGTCGGTCGACTTGCTGTTCGACTTGCGGGGCGGGAGTAGGAAGTAACTGGAGGATCGGGGTTGGGGTGGTATGGTTGGTATCCCTTTGGTGCCTTTGGTGGTGGCGGAGCTGGTTGTTGGGCAGCTGATGGGGGAGCAGATCGAATAGGAAGCTGAACCGATTGTCGACTTGGTGCCGCCGCCGATGTCGGGGGGAAAAGAAACGCCGACCTATCCCTCTCCCTCTCACGCTCAGGTGGCATCTCCGAATTAACAAACCACTGGCTAACACTATTGCCAAAGTTCGTCGCTGTCGTATCACTGCCCCCCCTTTCGCGATCTCTATACCGTCCCAAATGCCTCACACTCCTCCTCGAACTCAACAACGTACTCATCCTGGGATCAAGCATACTAAACTCTCCCGCTACCATCCCCATCCCCATCCCCATCTGTCGTTCTCTAACAGCCCCGGGATTAACAACCCCCCACCACCCCTCCAACATACCCACCGCCATCCGCCTTTCCTCCCTCTCCCTCAGCGCCTTCACCGCATTCCTCTTAGCAACCAAATGCAGCGCTTCGTGCTCCCACCTCTGCAAACACCCCTTTATTGTCAACTCAGYTTCCCACTCCTCCGCATCCATCTCTGCCTCCCTCATCTCCGCCGCGCTATCCATCCAGTTCTCTAGATACCCCTCTAGCTCGGCGTCGGCGGCAGTGTCCCTTATCTCTTGCGCMCRGCGGGAGATGGTAGTCCAGTAGGAGAGGGTTTCGTACAGGTCSGAKTGGTTGTGMTCGAGGTGGAGGGMRTCAGCGTCWGCKGACAAGTCATCGGACTCGAGGAGTGCGTTGAACCAGGTGCTTAGACARGAYTGGGCGAGCGAGATCTTGTAGGAGTGGCGGAAGGAGCGCAGGGATGTCATGATCCTTTCGCRACGGGCTTGTTCGGCTAAGGAAGGCCAGCGGTCGAGGACGGAGGCGATGGTGAAGCACTTAGATTGCTCTGAGGCTTCGCGGAGGTAGGAGGCATTGCGCGTGGTGGAGGAGACGAGGGCTTCGCGCCATCGGTCCAAGCACGGTTTGGTGGTGCCGTAGAGGCAGTTGAGGTTGGCGTTGTGACGGGGGGTGAAGATGGCGTTGGAGGCGTCGAACCAGGTTGAGAGACAGGAGGAGAGGAGGTGGTCGGAGTAGAGGTAGTCGGCTTCAGATTCGGAGCGTTGGCGGATGGAAAGGGTGGTGTGAGTAGCAAAGAGCCAGGTGGAGAGAACGGATTTTTTGGTGGTGGAGGCGGCATGGTGCTGGAACAAGGCCAGACGCTGCTCGAGGAACCAGTGAGTCAGGGTGTCTTCGAGCGTCTCCTCATCTTCGCGGATATCCCAGAGTTTAAGCTTCAGCTCCAGTTTCCAGGTGTCCAGGGGGTTGAGAAGCAACACAGCATCAGCCAGCAGACCGTCGCGACGGGCGTACTCGGCTTCTTCCCGCCAATGCTCAAGAGAGTTCCACTTGAGCGTGCGCTCGTCAGCCGCGCGAAATTTCCTAAGAGTTCGCAACAACCGACTCTGCTCGTGCCAATCCGCCAGAATAATCTGACAATCCCGTGTGACCTTATGCACTCTGCACTTATACCCCGTGTACCTGAGATCCTCCGCCTCTTCTTGCCAGATATTAACCGCCTCGTCGAGGAGGAGTCTCTCATCCAGGGCAATAGCCACCTCATGATCATCCTGCACCTCCTTCGTCCTCGTAGCCCAGTGCGTCAAACTCCCCTTCATCGCCTTAAACACCGCAAAATCATCCGCCACCCTCCCCTTTTGCAATCGATACCAGTGCATCATCCCCTCCCTCATCGTCTCCCTCTCTTCCGTCTGCTCGGCCACATGCCGTCTAACCTCCTGATGAAGCGCCACGGCCGTCCACCTTTGCAGCGCATGGATAAGCACAAAGTTCCTCGCCTTCGTCTCATCCTGGATATGCTGCGCCCTCCACGCATCGAACGCTCTCTTCCGTACCAGATGCCGTCTCGCAACCGCCGTCCGGTCCAGCTCTTCCCTTGCCTGATCCTGCCAGAAGTTCAACATATTCTGTATCGTGAAAATCTCGTACACACGTGTAGCGCGCCGCTCCATCTTGTCAACCCACGCTTCGTACTCCGCTTCAGCCTCGCGGCGCTCGCGCTCTTCGATAACAGCCACCGTTTCCTCGAGCCATATCTCCAGGACCTCGGTCTTGATGTCTTCGTCGTCGATTTGCGTCGCGAGGGAAAGCAGGCGGTGGTGATCCCGCTGGTGGCGGTTGAAGTGGTCGTGCCAGGATGTAAAGGCATCGCGAAGCAGCGAGACGTCGTCTTCGGTTCGGAACATGCGCACTTTTGCTTCTTGATATTCGGGGTCAGAGTGCGGGGGGCGGGTAAAGGCATGGTGGTGACTGCTAGGCAGGGGCTCGTCTTTGGTGTTGACGGTCGTGTCGCTGGCTGCGCGATGGAGCTCGGAGAAATCGGTTCGAGGGGATTTGTGGTTGAGGTCGGTTTCGCCTACTGAGGAGAAGGACATGGGCCGTGGCCGTTCTTTGTTCGGTCTGGCGTATGCGGGCAAGGCGCCGGCGGCAACCTCCGCATTGTCGTAGTGGTGCGGTGCTCCGAATACGCGAGGGATGTGTCTGACCTTGTCCAGCACCGGGTTATGCGGTTGGAAAGGTCGTCCATCATCGCCGTAATCGCGTACCGAACTCTTGGACCTCGAAGCCAATTGACTCCTCCTCCCCTGGCCCTTCTCCGGTAACCTCCCCCTTCGGTTCAACAGCTGCTCCCTTTCTCGTTGCTGCTGTTCCCGTTGTTGCGCCAGCGCTTCCAATCTCCTAGCCCTCTCGCCCTTGAGCGTATCCCCCGGCAAGGCATTCGGATCCGTAAAACTCGCCGACCGTGCCCTTGACCGAATCGGCAGTCCTCCAAGCGCAAGCGGTCTCGAAACAGAACTGTGTCTCCTCTTGGGCAGTAACCGTCGCAACTTGATGTCCAGTTCGCCGCCCGTCACGTCCTCGTCCTCACTAAAAACCGAGGAAAACCCGCCCAGCGATCTGCCCGACACCGAGACACTTCTGGACCTGGACCTAGCAGCCTTATCCCGTGCCGTCAACCCCCCTCTTGCTCCCGCACTTCCTCCCCTCCCACCCGCCCCAGCAGGCGAATGTTCCCGACTTCCCACCGGACTACTAGGCACATACTCCAACATGATGCCCATACCCGCTAAGACGGTTCGAAACCGATCCAGCAACGACGTCTCCCCCCTCGAATTCGGCGTGCATCGCTGGCCCCCAATCTTAAAGATAAGCCGCGAGATATGCGAGGGCGCCTGGTCCGGATCTGGGTAGCCATGGGCGGGGAGGATCTGTTCGGCGGCTTGGAAGAGCGCGTTCGTGGGGAGCCGGTCGCGCTCGGGCAGGGAGGGGAGGATGGACTCGGCGAGGGTGACGATTTCGTGGAGGAGCTCGATGTCTGTGGTTCTCGGTTGTTAGCTTGAGCTTCTGGAACTAGATAGAGTGGGAAGAAGCGGACCTTCATTAGAGTAGTACGGCTCATTATTGTGAGCTTGAGCTTGAGCTTGGTGGGGGAAGCTGGTATTGGCATTGGCGCTGGTGCCCGCATGGTTGGTATTGGCACCATTGTTATTGTTGGTACCACCGAACAGCTGTCGCGAAGAGGATAACTGTGGTAACCCGGCCCTGCCATCTCGGTGGTGGAGGGGCAGAGAGGATGGAGGCGGCATGTGAGAGGGCGCCGCCACCTCGAAGGCATGACTATGGAAAGCCTAATCCCGACTCTGATCAAAGCACGGTGTGTGCGCCCTCGTATGACGATTGAATGGGCGTGGGTGATTTGTTGCGATTGTAGAATGTAGTAGTGTACTGCTAAGCTTATAGGACGTAGGTAGGTAGGTTGGTAGACGGTCGGTATATGCGAATTCGGAGTTGTTTCTTGCGAATGCGATAGAGCGAAAAACTGGCGATGCTGTGCTAGGCCGAGAATCGAGAGAGCGCGCTTGAAAATCGAGGGTTGTCGCAATTCCACTTTGACGACGACGGGGAGAAGAGACAAAAGGTTTCGCGGTATACAACACGAGCTTTGTTTATCGGTATCGACTGAGAAGGTCCGAGGTTTCGAAATGAAGGCAAATTGCGCAAAGCTGCAGAGGTTGCTGAGATCGAGGTTTGGCGATTGCTTCTTCCCGTCGAAGCGGGAGCCGTAGCGTCGAGTTGGTGATGCAAATTGTGGAGGAGACAAACACGACAGAGATGCGACCGCTGGACGGGCAACCAACCACTGCAGTGCGGAGAATGCGATTGAAGACGCGTGCGCAGAGCGTTGGTGAAAAGTGCAGGCTGTGATTATGCTAACAGAAGACGGTTTGGATTACCATTAAAACTGTTAGCCTGCTATCAATTAGACGCACTGCTTGGCGCGCTGCCGCTAAACCCTCATGTCATGAGTTGGTAGTTCGCAGGCTTAGCGCAGATGCAAGGGGACATCAGCCTTGCAGCCTCTTCAGCCTTACACTAGAGTACCTGCCTAACAATTTCCCAACGACAAGAAAGACGCCAACGTCACGAGTTGTCATCGCTTCCGAGACAAGCTCGCTTCAGTTCCTAGATCTTGAATTCCGAGCTCATTCAGGTGAACAAGATGCAGCCCCCAAAAGCCACCGTCCGCCCAATCCAGCGGTTCGCTTCGGCCGTGTCCAAGTGCTCTGCCGAGGTTAGTTTGCGTGAAGCTATTCCCATGTCTCCTCCCACTAACTGACACTTGCACACACAGTCCGCTGCCTACGGCAAATGTATCCTAGCAGACTACAACTCCGTGCACAAAGACCTGTGCGCCAAAGAGTTCATGCGCTTGAAGGATTGTTACTTGGTGTGTAGTCCTCCACGTCCATTGTTTACTTGTACCACGTCTGAAAAAGGGGCAAGAAAAGCTGACACGATGCCATATGTGACACACAGCTGGCCGCCAAGAAAGCATAGCTTAGTCTAGGGAAACCACAAGGACATCAAACTAACAAAAATCTTTTTTTGAACATTTCATCATCCATCATTGCTAGTCTATTCCACACATGTTTTGACTCGCTTTAACTTTCCCCACATCACATCTACCTTTCTAGTAGTGTAGACTTAACTTACAGCTTCAACAACCTMARCAAAAAGGTAGCCTTGCCAACYTCCTGCTCCTCCTCCATRATGATYCCCTCCTCCTGACCCTCCGGAATCTTTCCCTCCACATGCGTAACCTCATGCTTATCCAACGGCCTCCTGAGCGCCTTCTCAATCATGGCCATCTGGGTATCAAACACCTTCTCAATGCCCGTCTCCTCCGGGTCCGCCGTGACCTTGTACTCCATCTTGATATCGTCCGTGGGCTGGAGACCGGCCTTCTTGCGCAGCCTCTGGACACGGTTGATGATTTCACGCGCGAGACCCTCCTCGGCCAGGCCGGGGTAGATCTCGACGTCCAGAATGGTGAGCACGTCGTTGTCGGTGTTGGTCTCGAGGTTCTTGGAGCTGTCGTCCTCCTTGAGACCGCGCTTGACCACCAGGTCGCCGGCCTCGAGAGTGATGCCGTCGACGACGAGCTTGCCCGTCTGCGTGTAGGCGTGGGCCTCGTCCGAGGTGACCGAGGGCAGAGCCTTCTTGACGCGACCCATGTCCTTCTTGAGCTTCTTGCCGAGAACGGGCCAGTCGGCGGATACAGAGTACTGGACACCGTGCTTGGCTTCGTCCGAGGTGAGGACGAGGTCGCGCACGTTGAGCTCCTCGGTGATGTAACCCTTGAGCGACTCGATGTCGGCAAGGTACTGCTCGTCGTGGTGGATGACGACGAGGGTCTTGAGGGGCTGCTTGAGACCGACCGAACGCTTCTCGCGCGAGTAGCGGGCGAGCTCGATGACCTTCTGCATGCGCTGCACACGGCGCTCGACGTCGGGGTTGTAGAGCTCCTTGCGGACCTCGGGGAAGGGGAGGAAGTGCACGGAGCGGGGGTCCTTGGCCTGGAGCTCCTTGGGGATGTGGGGGAGGAGCTTGAGGTAGATGGTATCGGTGAGGAAGGGAGTAAAGGGGGCGAGGCCACGGCAGAGGGTGAAGAGGACCTCGAAGAGGGTGTTGAGAGCGTGGAGGGTGTCGTTGAGACCGTTCTCGCCCTTGAGACGCTTGCGGTTGAAGCGGATGTACCAGTTGGTGGTGTTGTCGATGAGCCCAAGAAGGCGGGGGACAACGGTATAAAGGCGGTAACCTGGAAGCAGTAAGCATCACGTTTTCGTCAGCAAAAGGGGGGGGGGGGGAAAGACCTACCCTTCATCTCCTCGTTGACAAATTCAAGCAGAGACTGGCACGAAGCAAGAATCCACTTGTCCATCACGTTCTCGTTGGAAGACTCCATCTTKGGGTCAAACACGTAGTCGACGTTCTCAACCTTCTTGAGGAGAGCAACCTGGCCCTCAAAGAACTTGTAAGAGTTCCACAGAGGAAGGAGAACCTTGGCGACGACCTCCTTAACACCAGCCTCCTTGAAGCGGAGGGGCTCGGCACGCACGACAGGAGAGTTAATGAGGTACAGACGGAGGGCATCAGAACCGTACTTGGTCATGACAAGAGTAGGGTCCGGGTAGTTCTTGAGACGCTTGGACATCTTCTTGCCGTCCTCAGCAAGGACGATACCGTTGACGACGCAGTTCTTGAAGGGAGAGACACCAAAGAGGTGAGTACCCAAGACAAGGAGGGTRTAGAACCAACCACGGGTCTGGTCGAGACCYTCGGCRATGAAGTCACCRGGGAAGGACTTTTCGAAYTTCTCGACGTTCTCGAAGGGGTAGTGCTGGGAGGCGTAGGGCATAGAACCAGACTCGAACCAGCAGTCAAAGACCTCCTCAGCACGCTTGAGGACACCCTTGCCCTGCTTGCTGGGGATGGTGATGTGGTCGATCTTGTCACGGTGGAGATCGGTGATGTCGCCCTCATAGCCGGAAAGCTCCTTGAGCTCCTCGATGCTGACAATGCAGACAATCTCCTCGCCGTCGTCGCTCATCCACAGAGGGATGGGAGTACCCCAGTACCTGTTACGGGAGACGTTCCAGTCGCGGGCGTTGGCGATCCAGCTGGCGAAACGCTTCTCCTTGACGAAGGAGGGGACCCAGTGGGAGCCCTCAATGTTTTTCAACATCTGGGGGATGATGTCGGGGATGCGGATGAACCACGAGGGGACGGCCTTGTAGATGAGGGGCGTGTCGGAGCGGTAGCACATGGGGTACGAGTGCTTGATCTGGGACTCGACAACGAGCTTGCCCGAGTTCTTGAGGTGCTTGATGATGTGCTTGTCGGCCTCCTTGACGTGCATGCCGGCGAAATCGGAGACACGGTCGGTGTAGTGACCAGTCTCGTTGACCGGGTCGGGAGGAGGGCGCTTCTCGGTGATGACACCGGCCTCGACTGCCACGTTGTAATCGTCCTCACCGAAGGCGGGGGCCTGGTGGACGATGCCGGTACCGCTGTCGTCGGTGACGTAGGTAGCGTTGAGGACCCTGAAGGCAACGTCCTTGTACTCGTCGTAGAAGTAGTTGAAGGGGGGCTCGTACTTCCAGCCGAGCATGTCCTTGCCCTTGATCTTGTCGAGCACCTTGAACTTGGCCTTCTTGGGGTCCTTGTAGAGGGTCGTCAGGAGCTTCTCGAGGAGGATGTAGTTCTTTCCGCTCTTCTCGTCGGCGATCTTGATGTACTCGAACTCGGGGTGGCAGGCCAGGCCGGTGTGGGAGGGGAGGGTCCATGGCGTGGTGGTCCAGGCAAGGAGGCAGGTGTTGGGGTCCTCGATCAAGGGGAAGGCGACAACGACGGCGGGGTCGGTGACGTCCTGGTAGTTCTGGTTGGCCTCGAAGTTGGAGAGGGCGGTGGTGAGAGCGGTCGAGTAGGGCATGACGCGGTAGCCGCGGTAGACCTGGCCCTTGTCGAACAGCTGCTTGAAGACCCACCACTCGGACTCCATGAAGGTCGGGTCCATGGTCTTGTAGTCGTTGTCAAAGTCGATCCAGCGACCGAGACGCTCGATGGTGTGGCGCCACTCCTCGCGATACCTCATGACGATGGAACGGCACTCGGCGTTGTACTTCTCGAGGCCCATCTCCATGACGGCAGCCTTGCCCGAGATGCCCAGCTTCTTGTCGATCTCGTGCTCGATGGGCAGGCCATGCGTGTCCCAGCCGAAGCGGCGCTCGACGTGGAAGCCCTTCATGGACCAGTATCGGGGGATGATGTCCTTGATGGTCGACGCCAGCAAGTGGCCGTAGTGGGGGAGGCCGGTCGCGAAGGGAGGGCCATCGTAGAAGGTGTAGAGAGGGTTGCCCTTGGACAGCTCGACCTGGGTCTCAAAGGCCTTGATCTCGCGCCATCTCTGGATGGTGTTCTCCTCTTCCTTGGGGAAATCGATCGACATGGTGGGCGGACGTTGAGAGCGGCCTGCGCGAGATGTCCAGTGTTAGTTTGTTTGGTGGTGATGATTTCTCTGGTGTTGAGATCTTGGAAAAAAAAAAAAAAAAAAGAAGTTTTACCAGTCTGTTGATATGCACTACTAGAGTCGCAAACAGACAGACTAACAGAAAAGAGGGTGTAGACTACCTGACTCACCTCTGTGTACGTTCCTGTCGCCGCGATGGTCGGAGAAAATGGCAGAGTGTGACTCGTTTTGAGAAAGTTAACAAACCTCAGATTCCAGAACAATGCGACCGACCGGCCGCTGCGGATTGGTGGGGGCAATCCGATAAAACAGAGGGGCAACACCAGATGGGACGGGCGGTTTGCGGGGTTGAGATGATACAAAGTACTCTTCTCATTCATACAAAGGCTGTGGGACAAAGAGTCCTCACTAACACTTGTACTTCTTTCTATAGTTCTGTACCCTTACATCCAGGCATCTAACCCATACCAAACACTGCAAAAACACCTTGAAATGCCCAAGAATAAACCAAGACCATGCTTTCAGTGAGTTATAGTAGGCGTTTGACTTGAAAGAAAACGCATAACCTGCTTGTATAGAGACATCCAGCCAAGTTGACCAGAGGTCATGAGCTAWCAAAAACACATGCCTTAACAATTTCCACTGGCCATGTACCCCTGGACGGATCTTTAGTGGGACTCCCCCGTTGTCGGTCATCCATCCATACAAACCGAGTCGCACCTTGTTGACCACTTCGAGGTTCCGCCCGCTTCATTGTCGCGACAATTCACGACTGTTGACTTTCCGACACATACAGGACTCCCATCTACCCTCGACCGCATTCTGACTTCCACAATACCCATCCCGACAAAGCGAGAACACATTCCGAGTCAGACATGTCGTTCCTTTTTGGGAGAGCAAGGACAAGGACCAACGCCAGCGATCTGCCCCGACAAGCCCGCGAACATGTCGTCAAGCTCGAGGGTCCCCAAGGCGCCGCAAAGGTAGAGGAGCTGGCCAAAGTACTATCGCAAATGAAACAATTACTCCAAGGGACACATGGTATGTCACTTGTACCCTTTTCCTCCGGCCAGCTTCCCTCCCGACTAACACCAACAGAACAAGAAGCCTCCCCCGAACAACAATACCAATTGGTCACCGGCATGATCGAAGAAGACCTCCTCTACCTCCTCGCCATCAACCTCTACCGCCTCCCCTTCGATTCCCGCAAAGACACCCAAGTCATCTTCTCCTACGTCTTCCGCTTCCGCCCACCCAACGCGCCCGCCCGCGCCGAACCGCTTGCCCTCGCCTACGTGGTGGAAAGACGTCCACAGGTCCTGATCGAGCTATGCAAAGGGTACGACCACAAGGAAAGCGCACAGCACGCGGGGACGGTTCTGAAAGAGCTCATCAAGAGCAGCGAGGCGGCCACGGCCGTGATTTTGCACGACGACGGCGACGAACCGGGGTCGAGTGCGAGGGGAGTCGGGGCGATTGATAGGAACAGGAAGCAGAGCGGGAATGGGATATTTTGGTCCTTCTTTGAGTGGATTGATAGGGGCTCCTTTGAAGTTGCGGCTGATGCGTTTACTACTTTCCGGGTGTGTTTCTGTCTCCCCTCTCTTTCTAACCTTCGGCCTTGACCCCTCAGCCTTTCGGCATTCACTAACAAGGAAATGCTGCAGGAACTCCTAACAAAACACAAAGACCTAATCCCGCACTACCTCCAAACAAACTTCGACCTCTTCTTCTCCAAATACAACTCCATCCTAATCCAATCCACCTCGTACGTCACCAAGCGGCAATCCATCAAACTCCTCGGCGAGATCCTCTTGGACCGATCAAACTACAACGTCATGACCGCCTACGTCGACCGGGGCGAGCACCTCAAGATCTGCATGAATCTTCTTAGGGACGACCGGAAGATGGTCCAGTACGAGGGGTTCCATGTGTTCAAGGTGTTTGTGGCCAACCCGCATAAAAGCGTGCCGGTGCAAAAGATTTTGTTGATGAATAGGGAGAAACTGTTGCACTTTTTGTCGCACTTTTTGGAGGATCGCACGGATGATGAGCAGTTTATTGACGAGAGGGAGTTTTTGATTAAGCAGATTCGGAATATGCCGCCTACGCCCGTGGTGCCGCAGCGGTAGCTGGTCTGTGGAGGTGGAAGGGGTGTTGTGACTTACGAGTAGAGGGGGGAATATATGGATAATGGAGGAGGTGTAGATGGTTTGGGAATGTCACAGCGGGCGTTTTTTTCTTTCTTTCTTCTTCTCGGTTGTATGGGCGATGGGATGGAATCGGAACTGGCATGGACGGGCTGGATGGCATGACGGAACATGAGTAAAGTAAAGTAGGTAATCACTAGTAGATAACGACTTCATGAAGATCAAAGCATCACAATCCCATTCTTATTCCGCCCGTTTCTGTTTCTTGCTCCGGACACTAAAATCAGCTGGACAAGTTTCGCTGCCGAAACAAACCTTTACACCGGTAAGACGGCACGGAGGGCACGGAGGGCAAGGAACACAACCGACAAGGACACCGTGAAATAAAATCTCATATTGACAGGGCGATTAGTGTAAAATGGCCGTTTGCTATTCTTTTGAACTGCCTAGAGGTAACTTCATAAAAGCAGAAGCCATCCTCACAATTCTCCACCAGTCCGGTTGCTATGTCCCGTTGCTAAGGCGTGTTCAGAAAGCGTAAAACCAGTGACCACTGCAGTGTATCCGTGTATCCAAATCCAAATCCAAATCGATAACATAGCAAACACGTCTTTCTACTACTACCTCTTTCCAGCATTCATCTGATCGCTCTGCCAAATATATTATAGGGGATAATCTCCAACTGGTCCGCTTGTTGGCTGATGCCACATACTGTTCTTGATGTCTTGGTTCCGGTTCGCAGTGAAATCGCTCCCAGGGCGTCCTCTGGCGCCCATAGATACGTGCTGCTCTGTGACCTCGGGCACCTTGGTATTGTCGATGTGAGTCTGGACCTTGGCAATGGTCGATGTGAGTCTGGACCTTGGCAATGGTTGTAGCATTAGGAATAGTATTACTAATACCGATGCTGTGGTCGTTGTGAAGGAGTTATGGTCGTAGCGAGCGGCATAGACGTGGTGGGTGTCGTGACGAGCGGCATCTTGGAGTGTTGTTGTTCTTTTGGGCAGGTTCTGGTTCCGCTTCTGTTGATGGTTCACTGTAGTGGTGTTGTGTTGTGGATGAAAGGGGAAAAAAAAGAAAAGAAGAACGAAACCAGTTGGTAGCGAGGAGGCGGGGGGAGGTTTTTTATCATTCATTTCCTACCAGCCAGGTAGATAGTTAGTTCCGGTTTAGACTGCGAGACGAAAAGAAAAGAACTATTGATACCTGCGTTAGAAGGGACTAACGGTACCTTAGGTAAACAGGTTTTTTTCTTTCTTTTTCCTCCCCTCCCCTTACACCCAACTAGCAGTCCAACAGGCACTGGAGTGGTCAATCTTGCAAGTGCCCTCTCAGAACTTACAGAAAGCTCTCTCGGTTATGATGTTGCCCCCGGCGGGATTGAAACCAGATGGGACAGGCCCTGTACATCCTGTCCTCTCTGCCTGCTTGGCCCTGTGCCTGGAAAGCAGCCTGTTGATGGAGCGGCCTGTAAACGGGGCAGCCTGTAGAGGTAGCGGCCACATTGTGCAAAGAAATATGAATCCGATAGAAAAGAGGTGAAGATGAAAGATCACTGCGGCGGCGTAGGTGACACCTACCGGACCAAATACCCACCGAACTGTACAGATACAGGAGGACGACGTTACACTAATGTCGGTGTCGCAACTCAAGTTACTTCCTTACTCTTTTTTCGCAACTGGGAGATGAGCAGCTGAAGGATGCACAAGTCGCAGATCGATACCTTACCTTCCTTCCTTCGTCGCTCATTGACGATAAGTGCTGATTTGATGGACAGACAGTGGGTCTGTGATGGTGGTAGAGGTAACAAGCTGCCTGTAGCCTGGGAGCTGCTAGAGAAAGTAGAAGTAGAGGCGGGTAGTAAAGACGAGGTTAGGTAACAAAGGAAAGTTGTTGATACTGCACCTCTAAGTCTACACTASSTAGTGTAGACTTCGGCTCTTGTGGCCGGCGTGGACTTTCTGGTTGCTTTTTGTCAAGTATCGTCGTAGTCGTCGTGATCGTCTGGTCGTAATCGTTGTGCCTTTTGTGCTCGCTATGCGTTTCGTCGTCCTGCTTCTCACGCTTGGCTTGTCACCGTTCTGCTTGCCCTCCTCGCCCTGCCTGCCGTCATTGTCCTGTTTATCGTCATCATCATCATCGTCGGATGACGGGTGCGGCGAAGCGAGAGGCGGCTGTCGCCAAGAAGAAGGCGGACGCGACGGTGCCGCAGGTGATTTATAGGAGGGAATAAGGGTTTGATGTCTTGTGGACGACGGGAGTGGCTGGAGGTGGTGGCAATGGGGAAGTTTAGACGTCTGGATTCTGGAGCGAGATGAGATGGTGACGGGAAGTTGAGATTTGTGTGTGTGTGTGGGAAAGAGAACCAGATGGTGTTTTCGTCCATGTCGTWAACTTTGTCCTTATGATGATTTGTGTCGTATTCATAAAACAACGCTATCACAATATAACCTGCCATCCACCCTGGGGCAAAAGCGGATATGGACTGGCCAGTTATGGTTGTGATCTTGATGCTTCTTTGCTTCACGATGCGGACTCGTTATTATCGGGCCACACGCCGATTGTCCATTCCTTAAACAACTTGATGTCCTCCTCGGTGTAGTTGCTGTTGACGAGGTCGTTCTGATTAACAGCAGCAGCTACCAACGACTGTTGCTGGTCCTGCTGTTGTCGCTGTTGTCGCTGGGTCAAAATCCTAGAGCCATTGATGGTAGCGGAGACGTTAGATTCCCTCGAGATTTTAAAGAAATCGTTGTAGTAGTCGTCGTCGTTGTTGATGTCGACGTCGATGCCAATGCCGATGCCGATGTCGACGTGGTTGGTACTAATAGTTGCATAAGACTGCTGCTCGGGCTCTTGTTGCTGTTCGGGCTGTTGTTGCTGCTGCGGCTGCTTCATACCGGTGGCACTGGTTCCATTTTGCCAGGCTAGCAACCTCGCCTCCAGGCCAGTCACAGCTATACCTCCTTCAAACGGAGAGTTACCACTCCGTGATAGGCCCGGAGTTACCGAAGGGTATTGACGGCTGCTGGAAGTGTTAGTCTCCGCTGGGAGAATATAGAGGTACTAGTGTTGCTGCTGGTGCTGTTGCTGCTGTTACTGTTGCTGATTCAGCTGTTGCTCCTGCTGTTGCCTGAGCTGATACTGTTGCTTCAGCTGCTGATGGTGGTGATGGTTTGACCGGCGCCGCTCTCGCAGAACTAGCTGTTGTCGCAAAATTGCAGGGTCAATGGAACCAGCCTGCCTGGACGCCCCCTGGCCAGCCAGACCAACGCCTTCTCCAACCATAGCACCAGTTCCACCACCGCGTAGCTGGCCCGGCCTCAGGATAGGGCCGTGGAAGCTATTAACAGTGTTCTTCTCCTCTAGGTGAACATGCTGCTGTATCTGCTGTTGTACCTGCTGCTGGTGTCTGAGCTGGAACTGGAGCTGGTCTTGGCGCCGGAGCTCGAGCTGGATCTGGTGCTGGTAAACTCGGTCGTCGTTTCCGGTCGGAGACGGGAGCAACTGCTGCTGCCGACGAGGCAGCAGCAAGCCAGCCGGGGCCGGAACACCAGGACCACCACTTTCCATCCGGCGCTCCAACCAAACGACACAAGCCGGAGTGCCCCGGTCAATTCCCACCTCCTTAAGGACGACAACGTCGTCCAGCGGCACCGCAGAATCAAAGCCCGAAGCAGCAGGACGATCCAGGCGCAGCCCCTGCTTCTCGGCCGGGATCCCGCCGAGGATGGCTTGGAGCTCAAAATGTTGTTTGAGCTCAGTTCCGGTTCAGTTGGCGTTGACACCCTCGATTACCTTTCCGGCATGGTCGGCTGTATC
Source organism: Neurospora sp. FGSC 26625 (assembly GCA_009805435.1). Classification (NCBI taxonomy): domain Eukaryota; kingdom Fungi; phylum Ascomycota; class Sordariomycetes; order Sordariales; family Sordariaceae; genus Neurospora; species Neurospora sp. FGSC 26625. The sequence goes on from RAOR01000048.1 coordinate 79,296, forward strand.
CTTATACTGACTCAGCTTGACTGTGACCGTTGTGGGCTCCTCGCAAGAAGGAGGAGTGCGCCGATGAGGCTGCTCCGGCCTCTTATACCCTTTTGTCCTCTTCTCGTAACCTTGGGCGGAGGCGGCAGAGGCGATAGCGGCGGTAGGGGCGGTAGGGGCAGTAGGGCCCGAAGAGACGAGAGGAGCCATAGGAGAGCCGGCAGGGCCAACAGCGACGAGAGACGGGACACCAGGGGGGAAGGGGCCGGCAGAAACGCCACGAAAGCTATGGCTCCGGGGCAGAACCCCTAGAGCGACTAGATTTTGGATGGCATGGGGACCAAGGGAAGGAACAACTGCAGCTGCAGCTTGATGAACTAAAGTAGGATCCAAGAAGCCCAAATTGACCGGGCGGGAGACGGGGAACGGAACGAAGGCAGGGCCGTGAGGAAGAAACAGCGGCTCCGGGCCCATTTCAGGAGCAAGAAGAGGACCGATCTGAGACTCTGGGTCCTCGAAGCTCACCAGGTGACCCAGGGACCTGAAATCTGGCCKCTGGGATGGGTGTGCKAATTGTGACCAGATCACCCAGAAAATTATTTGTATGCCTGCTGGCATGTATGTGCTCCAAAATCCCAGTTCGGCCGACATTGCACCGAGGAGACTCATGAACAGTCAGAGATAAGGTACCAACAGTTTGGCACTCTTCGGAGTGGCGATGGCTAAAAGTTCGAGCAGCGTCGGGCGCCAGGCATCGGACATTGAGTTTTGCGCGCTGGTACTGCTGTATGGCGGCATAAGAACAGCTTTCGAAATTTGCCGCTTGCAACTTGCTGCGTGGGCGGTATTCCGGCTCGGCATGCGGGTAGAGGTATGAGGACAGATGGTATCTAAGTTCGTGGTATTGCTGCGCGGGCGGTGTTCCGGACCTCATACGCATCTGCACCCAGCATCTGCATTTGACCTTAACAACAGCCAGAAACAAGTGCTGGAGAGAAAAGGGGCCAGAAAGAGGTCTATGCTTTACCGCCGGAAACCGAGAAACTAAAAACCGAGGAACTAACTAGTAGCCACCTGGCTGGTAGGAAATGAATGATAAATAACATCCCCTCCTCGCTACCAACTGGTTTTGTCCTTCCTTTCTTTTTTTCTTTCTCCTTTTGTTTTCTTTTTTTTAACCTTCAACCCGCCCAAAGAACAACAACACCTCCAAGTCCAAGATGGCAATCATCTACAAGCCGCCCGTGCCGGTCACCAAGATACCGCTCACCACGACACCCACCACGTCTATGCTCGCAGCCACGACCATGACCGGCAACCACCCTGTCAATGCTAGTAGCTCCGCTACTGTTATCCCGTCTACCGATATCCCGACTGTTACCAATGTCCCGACTGTTACCGTCATTTCTTCTCTTGTTGCCTTATTTACTTCTCCTTTCACTGTTGGTATCACCGCCGCCGCCGCCATGATCGCCATCTCTATCTCCGCCCCCGCCGGTGCCATCTGTATCGCCCACGCCGCTCTCATCTGTGTCGCCACCGCCGCCGCTACCGCCGCCGCTACCGCCTCCGAGGCCGCCACTACCCTAGCCTGGATTCATATTCCGGTGGTTATCGTATGCTTCATCATGGAGGCGGTGGGCTTGATTGTGGAAATTGTTGTAGCAATTGTTGCCGCTACTTTTCAAGTTATCAATACTCGTTTGGCTCTCAAAAAGCGCAAGGAGGAGGAGAGGAAGAAGAAGGAGGAACAGAAGAGAGAATTTGAAAAAAAATGTTGAGGGAGAGTTTCAATAGGTTGATGGCGGAGAGAGAGTGGAGAGCAGGAAATAAGGGCAAAGGGGAATGAGGAGGCCAAGGTGCTAGTCTGGACCAACACGCTTTATAAGAGTCTGAGAGGGGAGGAGACCCATCGTGATGGTATGTATGGGGGACCGAACAACAGTTAAACTACTATCTAAAGGAGGACACGGCACTCGACACTATGGATGGGATTGAAGGCGATAGATTAGGTCTGCAAGACTGCAACGCGGAGCGGACAAACACGGATCATCAAGACCCTGCTTTTCACTGCGCCTGGCCTGGCCGGAGAATAGATCTGGATGGATTATTGACACAACGAAGGAATGGAAAGCATTTGTCACATGGCAGGAAGGGAACCCTTATGCGAATACAAGAACAAGGCGGAAAGGAAAGCCTTTGTCTATGACCGGATAACATCAATACTACCTTGGGCCGTGTTTGTTCTGGCTGTAGTGCAGTAAGGGAAGCTGCTCTATCCCTGACCCAAAGCTTTTCTGCCACCAAAAAAAAAAAGGCTCCTGTTACTGTACTACTGCCGTAACGAACACGGCCTTAACCATTATCAATCATGATATCTACAGGTACACCAAACGAAACGAGCCGCCGCCGTGGCAACTCATCCGTGCACTCGACAGCCCATTAAATACGACTAAGCAAAGAGAAAAAGTTGACAAGAAATACACCTCCAGTCCTGATTCCGCTAATCCCCATAATGATAAGGTATGTTTCTTTCTCTGAAAAACTGGTGGGAAGGGGATGAAAACGTTGAGTGTCCGGGTAGTGTCTGAATGCGCCTTATCGTTGAATGTGCCACGGGTACTGCACCCTGCTGCCGTGATGCCGGAGCTTACATATGCCTCTGTACCTACAGTTTAGTGCGGTAGAGGTAGGTTCTTGCGACAGGGGTCTGTACAAAAATATACAGAAAAAAACAATTGAACCGGACAACCAACCACATTCGAGACGGACGGAAAATTGGATATAAAATGTATGAAGTACCTACCTTACCCAAAACGCATCTAGTTGATACTACCAGTTCCTATAATGAAATTTGGTGGAATGGTGGTTAAGTTGGTTGCGCAGAGTGCGTAGTAGGTACCTCTAGTCAAGTCCCGCGGCCGCGTTAAACGAACAAACTAGGGGTACCTCTAACTGTATATCCCATGCAGGGATCCCGTTCGGATCACGGATCCCGGATCACGGACCAAAAGAGTCAAGTAAGGTACACTACACATGCAGAGACACACTCGCATGCCGAAGGTCCGTACCTAAGAATACCTCTAAACCGAACAACGTTTTACCTCTACGGTTAGTACTACACACCTTTGGGTACCTATACTCTACCACGCATCCAGGTGTCTTTGTTATACCTTACCTTTGAACCTAAAAAATTCTAGGCATAGGCAGTTCCTGAAGGGAAGAAAGAGTCCCCAAGTAATTCCAGCTGATCTGTTTCCAAATTATCGTGATCTCTACCTACCATTGTTTCGTAACGGCCTTTCCTAGAGGTACCTAGCTAAAGCGAGCCGTATTGGACTGACTGACTGTCCATGTTCGGTTTATTTTTACGACCACTTCGGTACTGCACCATGATGCTGATGCTGGGTCCGGGTTGTATACTGCATGCAGGGATCATGGAGGGGAGCATGAGCTATGTACCTGCATGGCATGAGGGTCGACTGGCTGACTCAGTTCACAGTTGACGAGAGCACGGGGATGGATGGATAGGCAAACAAACATGGTTTACCAAATATTTGAGGACTACACTACACACGAGGCACGAGACACGAGCAAGTGAGCATCGATCATCACCATTAAACAAGCAAGCAAAAGTCACCAAATCACCAGCCAGGATGAGCCAAGTATCAAAGCAAGATAAATTGACACATAGCCTAGTAAACTACCGTAACGAACCCCATTTCCATCGTGCTATCATCCATCCAGCATAAGAACTCAGTGGGTAATCGCATAAACATCCATTCATCCAGCAAGCATTCAAGCCATAGCATCAATATCAACCTGAACCGAAAAAGCCCACCCAGAAAGGTAACCACCGTACAAAAGTGATATCCGGACAAGTAATAAAACAAGAAAACGAAAACCAAGCAGGTATCATGACCCAATCAATCATCCATCTTCCACCTTCACTCTTCATCCACCATCTTTCACCCATCCATCGTCACTCGTCACCTATCATTTCGCTGCTTTCTTCCCCTTCTTCGGACTTCCACCTCCAGCACCAGGCTTCGCCCTAGGAATACCCGCAATAGCCGAATCCTTGCTCATCTTACTAGCCTTCGACATTCTCGAACTCGCCACCGACATCACCGACGCACTCGGCGCAACCGACGGAGGGCCAGAAACACTACTCCTGCCCGTCCTGCTTGTTCCAGTCGTGCCCGTGGTACCAGTCATGCCCGAGACGGCACTACCCCTCTCGGTCCAGTCGTCTTCACTATCGTCACCTGTTTCGTAGTCGGAGTAGTTATCGTCTTCGTCATCGTCGCGGTCCTGGCTGTACTGGCTTTCTCCGTCGTCGTCATGACTGCCGTTTGAGCGGCCGGAGCGAGCAGAACGGCCGGAGCGGGAAGAGGAAGTGATGACTGTGGTTCCCTGGGAAGATCGACGTAGGGTGGCTGTTTCGTCCGCTTCGGTTTCGGTTTCGTTGTGGTCGTCGCCGCCGTAGCGGGAGGAGGACTCGGTGCGCGCATCATCATCCACATGCACCAACTCCTCATCYGACCCAGAGCGCACATCAACAGGTGGAGTAGCGGTATCATACCCCTCCTCATCTTCATCTTCATCATCCGTCTCCTTCAGGGAGGAACCATGCTCTTTATCCTCCTTGGACAAATCGCCGTATGCCTTTGCTGTCGAACGAGAAGAAGTCGTGGCCCAGCTCCCGTTTCTTTCCCCAGCCTTGGGTCTCGAAGAAGAAGTACCGGCATCACCATGATGAGCAGCCACCGCCGCCTTGGCCGCCGCGACGCCACCACCGCCAGCCCCGTTCCTAACGCTATTGCTGCGCTTGATGCCACCGCCCGGCAGAGCACCACTGACCATTTGACTGAGAGACAGAATCCGYCTGTTAGACGCCGACGATCCCGCACCYGAGCCCAYCTTAGGGGTTCTGGKYTTGGCGTTGATAGCWGCCATGTTCAGCGCCGASGTGGGCTGTCTTGCTCCATCCATGCGTGAAACGACGCTGGGAGCRCGGGTGGACATCTGCGAGGGGACGCGCTTGCGATTCATGCTTTCGCGACCAACGCCCGTGGTGAAGCGCTTGCCTTTGGCCATGAGAAGTAAGCGTGAATGATCCATGACGCCCTCGAGGATACGGCGTTCGAGTGTTTCGGCGCGGGTTTCCATCTCATGGAGCTCTTCTCTTCTGAGGCGGAGGGCGGTGTCCAGGGAGGACAAGTCCGCCGTAAGTCTAGACTTCTTCCTGACCAACTCCTCTTGCTCCCCGCGCAGCTCGACAAGGTTGTGCTTGATACCCTGCTGCTCAGCCCTCAAATCAGCGAGGAACTGCTCCTTGAGTTTGTCATGCTCCTTGCGCARCGCCTCRTTSCGTTCCTTAAGRCGACACTCCTCCTCCATCAGGTTAGCCAGCAGATCCACCTTGAGYTTCTCCTGCTCTTCGCGGAAAATGGCCTTCATTTCTTCCTGCTCTTCTCGCAGGCTGGCATTGATCTCCTTGAGACGCCTCTCCTCCTCCTTGAAAGCGGCAAGGAAAGAGCTCCTAAGTTCTTTCTGCTCTTGCCTCAGACCTTCGTTGACTTCCTTGAGTAGAGACTCTTCCTCGCGCAGGTTCTTGAGGAACTTATCCTTGAGAACTTGCTGCTCTTCTCGCAAGGCATCGTTGGACTCCTTCAGACGGGCTTCTTCGTCCTTCAAAACGGCAAGAAAGCTCCGCTTGAGCGACTCGTGCTCGGCTTTGAGGGCGGAGTTGAGCTCGATCAGACGGTCGCGCTCGTCGCGGAGGTTAGCAGCGAAGGTCTTCTTCATGGTGTCGTGCTCTTCTTTGAGGGCGACRTTCATCTCCATCAGGCGATCGCGTTCCTCCTCAAGATTAGTAGTAAACGTCTTCTTCAAGGTCTCCTGCTCTTCCTTGAGGGAAGCATTGAGTTCCTTCAGCCTCGTCTCCTCCTCTTTGAGACCAGCCATAAACGTCGCCTTAGCCTCCTCATGCTCCTTTCTCAAGGACTCATTGAGCGTCTTGAGACGATGCTCTTCCTCAGCCAGATTAGCCAAGAACGTCGACTTCAACTCCTCCTGTTCCTGCTTGAGGGACTCATTCATCTGCTTCAGACGTGCCTGTTCCTGCTGCAAGTTCTCCAAAAACTGGGACTTCAACTGATCCTGCTCCTCACGCAAAGTAACATTGATGCTCTCCTTGACGCGGGCCTCCTCCTCTTTGAGCTCAGCCAAACGAGCCTCGATTGCTTCCTTCTTGGCCAGCTGGCGCTCAAGAGCAATGGTGGTCTCTTGCAGTATCTTCTTTTTGTTCTCGTCCTCTTCGACGGCGCGTTGAGTTTGGGCGGCGATGAATCCAGCAAGCTCAGCGGAGGTATTCTTGACTTGCTTGTGGACATCTTCGAGATGAGCGAAAGCCTTCTCCGCTTCGTCGGTGTGACCAACGAGCTTATCGAGCTTCTCGTTGACAGTGGGCATTGCGTCGATAACCTTGGTCTGCAGACCCTCCGTTGTCGTCTTGGAATGCTCAAAGTGCTGACCAACAAGGGCAAGAACCTCTTGCATATTCTCAGCAACCTTGGGCTGATGCTCAGCAACGAGACTCTGCAAGCCATCCACTTTGCCAGCCATCTCCTGCACCTGCTCTCGAGTAAGAGTATGCTCAGCCTTGGTATCGAGATGATTCTCATCGGCCTTGCACACCAGTTCATCCACCCTTTCGAAAACAGTCTTGGAGCTGACCTCCATCTTCTCCACAGCCTCGGTGACGGTACCGCTGAGAGGCTCCAGCACAGCCTTGAGCTCCTCCACTTGACCCTTCGTCGCAACGGTCTCTTTGATCTCGCCGACCTGCGCCTTCTGAAGCTCCTCAATCTTGGTCTCAATATCGGTCTTTGCCTTGTCGATGGTGGTGCGACCCTCCTCGAAACCCTCCTTCATCCCACCCCATAGCTCCATCAGCTCCCCTTGCAGCGTCGCATTCTTCTTGACAATCTCGCTCATGGGAGTCAGGACCTTGTGAATGGAATCCACCCCCTTCGCTCCATCGGCCAGCTTGGCTTTCATGACTTCATGGAACTCTTCAAGGAGAGATTTGACTTCGGACACGCGGTCGGTGATGTCTCCGTTTGCCTTGGTGGTAGCCTCGGCCTGAGCTTCGAGCTTCTCGGTCAAAGTCTTGAAGTTGCTGTCCATGTCTGGGTGACTGGCTGTGGCGGTTGTAGATTCGGCGGTGGCATCGGCGGTGGTGGCAGGTCTTGATGAGAGGAGGGACTTGACTTCAAGACAAACAGCCTCAACGGCCTCGAGGTCGGCCTTGGTCAGCTTGTCGGAGTCTTCTTTCTCGTCGCGGGTCTTCATTTCGTCGAAGGCGGTGGTCATCTTGGTGATGAGCGTCTCGAGGGCGGAAACATCCTCTTTCTTGGACACACCCTCCACCTGCTTTGACAAATCACCAAGATTGGCCTTCGTCTCCACCAGCAAAACTTCTAGCGCATCAACATGCTCCTTCCTAGCCTTCTCCCCCTGCTCTCCTTGGGCACTAACGAAGTCATCCAAACTGTCCTTGGTATTCCTCAGAATGGTCTCAATAGCTTGAACGTCCTCCTTCGTAGCCGGATCGGTAGGTTCGCTGGTGGGTAGTAGCTCGGGCTGCTTAGGCGCGGTGGGTGACGACGATCTTGCCTCGGTCCACTCATCAATGGCCTTCCTCAGACCCCCAATCGCGGTGTCAACCGAAGTCTGGAGGGAGCGAACGGTCTCTTCGAGCGGGGAGAGGTTGATCTTCAGCTGCTGTTGTTCGCGGGCAGAGAGAGAAGCGACGGAGTCGATCAATTTCCTTAGCAAGGCTTCGACCTCGCCTAGCTCAGTCTTGGAGGTAGCAGTCTTCGCACCTGTCGCAGCCTTTGGTGAGCTAGCGCCGCTCTCCATAGCATCTACCTTCTTCCCCAGCTTATCAACCATAGCATGGAGACTTCTAATCTCCTCAGCATGACCATGACCAAGCTGCTTCGAAGGTTGATCGCCATTCTTGCTAAAAGGAGTCAGCGCAAACTCGTCATCATATCCGCCGCCTGCCCTAAGCTCTTCGAGATCAGCTCTGACGCCCTTCAGGCCCTCCTTGAGCGCATCCAGAATCTCGTCATTAGCCGAGAGGTCACCGGATTTGTTAGCGAGCTTGTCAATACTCTTCTTCAAATCACCGAGTCCCTGTTGCAGAGCATCAAGGATCCGAGTCTCCGTCACACCGCCGGCGTGCTGAGAATTGGTGTTCATCTCCTTACGGATAGCACCAATAGCTTGGAGAATCTCGGTATTGCTGCCGGGCTGCGCCAGTGGCGTTATAGGAACCAAGGTGCCGTTGACGACGTCGCGGAGTGATTCGAGTTCCTCCCTTAGCAGATCGTTGGTGCTCTGAGAAGCCTTCTTCACCAGGTCCGCCACTTCCTCCCTAAATTTCTCCAACGTTTCAGTCATGTGCGGGATCAAATCGTCGGAGGTGCCGTCGGTGCGGGCGCGGTCGACGTACGCTTCGATGTCATGCCTGAGTTTCTCGAACCCGTCCATGGTAATATCAGGCGTAGTCCGCTCAGCGTCACCACCACGGGAGGTGGGCTTGCTGTTTTCTGAGAAGGCGCGGAACTCATCCCTTAAAGAATCGCGGATTTCGTAGAGTCGCTCGATGATTTCTTCCGTTTCGGGCTTCAAGATAGAAGGAGGAGTGGTGCCGTGGCGGACAAGAGCTTTGGAGTGTGAGCCGGAGAATTCGGACAGGTCTAGTTCTTTGAGGCCTTCTTTGACGGCGCGGACGACATCTCCTGAGATATCGAGCGCATCGAATCCTTCCCGGACGGCATCAGCAAGGTCGACACGCGACAGATCGGGGCGGGGAATGTAAGAAGCGATATGCTGTGCGAATTCGGGGGTTTCTAATGCTTTAACGACGGCGCGTGTGACATCGCAGGGAAGATCCATGGTTTCGAAAGCTTCCTGGACGGCATCGATCATGTCTTCACTTGATGGGCCGGTGGAGGAAAAGTCAAATGTCTCCAGTGCCTTGGTAACAGCGGTCTGCATGTCCTTTGGCAGGTCCAGGGACCGTACACCATCTTGCACGGCTTCGGCCATGTCAACAGTGAAGTCGAACTTGTTGAGGCTCTCGTCCATGGCATCCACCACCTCTTGACGCTTCAGGGGCTTAGGGAAGTCGCTCAATCCATCCTTGACCGCGCTCAGAATGTCGTCTTTCGAAAGCTGGGGGGTAACCGGAAAGTCGAACTCGTCCAGGCATTCCCTGACAGATTCGAGGACATCGTCCCGGGAGACCGTCTCAAACTTGCTGAACCCTTCGTTGACAGCAGCAAACACCTCTTGTTTGGAAGCCGTCTCCTTTGGCAGATACATTCCTAGCCCCTCCTTCAAACAATCCAGCACCTCGTGCCTTTCCAATCCAATCTGCTGGATTTCAATTTCAGGCTTGTACTTTTCGAAGGCATCTTGCACCGCCTGAACGACRTCCTCCCTGCGAAGCTCCTGCACGCGCGGCTTGTTGGCTTGCGAATCTTTGAGGGCAGCACGCATGCTGTTGTAGATCTCCCTGTAGTCGATCATGGAATCAATTCGGGGAGCGGCCGCTACCGTCTCTTGGGCCTTCTTGCGGTGCTCGTGCACGATGTTGACCATGTTCTGGCGCATTTCCTCCAGGCCGTCCGAGACAATCTTATTCATGGCTTCCTTGGTAGAGTCGTCCACAGGGAGGGTTTGGGGAGACTTGGAGGAGACTTCGTTCAGTCGACGACCGATTTCTTGGCCCATGTCGAGGACTTCGCCGCGCAGTTCCTTGACAAGGGACTTGACGTCGCTGGTGAGGCTGCCGCCTTGGGCCAGGTGGTCCTTGACTGTGCGCAGGGCGGAGAGGATTTCATCGTTCATGGGATCGGTAGCACGGGAGCTGGGGGTTTGAGCTGGCGAATTTCCGGATTCTTCGAGGAGTCGGCCTACGCGTAAGTTTCGGCCGTCTTCGTCTTCGCTGAAGCTCCAGGCGTGGTTGCGACCGCCGCCGCCGCCACCACCACCACCTTTCCCTCCTCCGCCAGTAGCTGGCACAAGAGCATGCTGCTGGTTGGCTTTGACGAGACGGATAATCTCTTCTAGCTTTTCAGACGTGGAAAAGCCGGAAAGCTGGCGAGCGAGTTCGTTAAGCCTTGAGAGAAGCGATTCCTGGCCCTCTTTGGTTCCCATGTCGCGAAGGATCTTTTCGAGGAGAGCAATGGACGATGTATCGGCCACGAGTGATGGTGTGCTCAATAGAGACTCTCGATCAAGCGACGCCCCAAAGCTATGTGGTGAAGGTATTCGCGGCAGGGAAAACGGTCGCGACTTTAGCGACGTAGGCGACGGTGGACCACCCCCGTACGCTTCCCTCTGCGCAGCCCTCGACTTGGCCTCGGTAATCAACTCTCGCAAACTCCTGCGAATATCCTCATCGCGCTGATTGGTGGCCTCTTTCAAGCTGAGCAAGTCTGTAGCATTATCTCTGCTGCGCCTGCTAAGCGCCGACATTTCACGCTGGAGGGCCGAAGCAATGTTGGTGAGGGTGATGAGCTGGTTCGACAGGGCCTCGAGGCCTGGGGGTGTTACAGTCGTCTTGGTCAATCCGCTGGAGCCGTTAGTGATGTTAGCGAGGGGATCCGAGTCCCTGACCGACGACGACGACGTTCCTAGGTGGCTGGCACTGCTCATGTTCTGAAGAGCGAGCATGGTGGCCGACTGGGGAGGCGTGTTCTCGCCGAGAATGCTCTGATGTGGTCGCCGCATGCTGCTGGTGCTGTTGGTTTGGCGYAAGATGCCGCCGGGGGTCAAACTAGGACCCGTTCGTGGTGAACCCATGGTGGGGGCGGGTTTTAGGAGGTCTTCCTTTTCGTCCTTGAACTCGACGTGGTTCTCGCGACTCCTCGTAGGGGTGGATGGCCTCTCGTATTTGCTCTCGTACTTGCTCTCGTACTTGTCGTGCTTGGTGTTTTCCTGTTTGTCGTACTTGTCAAACCTGGTATCGAGCTTGCTGTCGAACTTGAAGTCGTGCTTCAGGTCGTGCTTAAAGTCGTGTTTCTCTGGTGATCGTGAGGCTGATGTATTGGGGACGTGACCACTCTCAAGCATCAAACTAATATCCTTGACAGTGCTGTTCTGAAGAGAATTCAGACGGCGATGTGACGCAGCCGTAGCCGCGTTGCGCAACGGGGGCCTCTCGGTCCTCTCTGGAGAAGGCTCAGCGGCGGCGCGCTTGGGGATGTGTGGTACCAGGTTAGCACTCTCGCGGGCCTTTTCCTGCAAGGCGGCATGGGCAGTCTGGATGGCACTCGAGGTGCCGGCTCTAGAGACACCGGGAGACTGAGGGTTGAGTGGGAGCGGCGGTGGTGCCCTCTCGGGGTCTGAGCTATCCCACCTGGTTTTCATTAGTTCCTTGAACAAGAGGGACATGACACCATGATGGTTTCTGTCAAAAATAAAAGAGGGGAAGCATCCTACATTGGGATCATAGCACGGCCATGATTATCAAACGAGGCGGAATGCGAGTGTCTTAAATCTCGGGGGAGATGGTGGTGGTCCCTCTCTGAGCCAGCGGGCGGCATGGCTCCAGCTGTGTGGTAGGTGTGTGTCGGGAAAACGAGGGAGGGAGTGAGAGAGGAAGGGAGCGCAGGGCGGGTGGGCGTGGGTTGGTGCGCGGCGCGGCCTGGCTGGCGTGGTGGGCGCGAACAGAACTACCACCCGAGGTGTTTGAGAGTCAATCTGTTCCTGGCCTAAGCTGGGGATAACCGGGGTGGTCGACCAAGGACCAGGGTTGTTTCTGCCGAGAACTGGAGAGGGTCCGGTCTGTGCGGTTGGTAGGTTACGCCAACAACGGGAAACGCGGTAGGATCCTGGGTCGGGTGTGTGTGGTCTCGAAATGGGGGGCCGAGACGGGAAGCGATGTTTCTGGTACTGATCGGTAATTACCACCCCTGTTGCTGATGACCTTGCTGTTTGGATATCGGACCGGTACTGTATGTACGGTATGACTGTACAAGTATGTATTATGGACCGTGATATGGTATGTATTTGCGAAAAAAAAACAATTTCCGGGGCTGAGACAGTTGGAAGCAGTCCAAAACCAGGAGGCGTTGATGGGTGGTAGGTACCTTGGTCAACCTGGGTAAGAGTCCTTGCCGTCTGTTCGTTGTTGTCTTGTCCTGGTTGTCTTGTCCTGGTTGTCTTGTCCTGGTTGTCTTGTCCTGGTTGTCTGTCTGTAACTGAACCAGCGTTGAAATATGCCGTTCCGTCCCTCTTTTCGGTTCGGTTCCAGTTGGTAAAGGCAACACAGCAGCTGTTGTTCGATTGTTCCCTCAGGTAGGTGGGCAGGCAGTGCGAATATCCGATGGACTTTCAGGTGTCGAAGTAGTGGTGACTCCAGAATCCAAGCTGCAATATGGAAAACGGAGATAAGGAAAACCGAGCAAAAGAAACAAACAAACCACACGAGGAATATGTCGGTTGACGTGACTGACTGACTGACTGTAATCCTGTTGTATGGCTGGGGGGGTATATCCTTTCGAAGAGTCGCAAGTCGCAAAGCAGCAGAATCGCCAAAGAGAAAAAAAAGGAAAAAAAAAAAGAACCTAACACAGCAGCCTTAAGCTTTCCTTGTTTCGGGTTGTCCAAGGTGTGCTGCAGCAGATGGCGCAAAGCAGGGTATAATGAGCAATGCTAAGTCAGACTGAACTGAAAGTGACAAGTGAATGGAGAATGCCGTTCGTCTGATGTTGATGTTTGGTTTGTCGAAGAAGGAACAGCTGGCTGACGACCTCCTTTCTGCTTTGGCCAGGCAACCGACTGCTGTGTGGCAGAAGTGAAAACTGGGACTGGAAGGAGGGGGACGAGCAACTGAACCTGAAATTCAGTTCCTCAAAATCGAAATCGACCTGAGTGAGACCTGATGACCAGATATGCACTCGTTCTTGCCCTCTTTCTTGACAAATCCTTGATGAGAACCCAACCTTGCCCGTTCCTGCCAAACCTGTCCCCAAGAATTTCCAACCCACGTTTCTTCTCGGCGAGGGGCCGCCCGCCCAGGAGGCTGGGGGCCAAGGTAGCAGGGATCTTTCAGGGCAGCAGTCCACTAATGTCGAGCCGTGGTTCGGACGGCAGCCCACCTTCACACGGAAAACCATCACATCACTGGCTCCCCCAGCCAATCAACCACTCCATTTGTCCTCTCTGGCCCCATTCGAACGGACCAATTAGCCAATCACATTGTCAGATGTCTGTTGATTGTTTGTGCTCTTTTCTTCGCAAAAAAAGACACCCTAGCAACGCGCGGTTAGTGTCGCGAACCAGGCAGGGTTGGCTTGTGTGACCTCAGAGCGCAGTTTTAGTCACCCCCAGGTCCCTACCTAGCCCAGGTCGCCGTCACAGGCTAATTGCTTATCGATAAGGAGACATGCGCGTCACCCTCCATGTCTTGTCCGTGAGGCCATTGAACCAGGGTGAAGACAACAGATGAGTGAGACGTGAAGGCGAATTGGTGGTGCTCACCGCAAGAATTGTTTACCTAAGGTTCTGTCGTCACTGCCAGGTCCAAGCTTCCTTCAACGTGGCCCAAGCTCCTGTCCAAGCTTCAGGGGACAAACTCCAGCATTGTGCTCCACTGATTTTCAGCGGTCCTGCAGAGCACTTGCTTGTCGGGACTTGTCATGTGCGTCGTTCGGCATCTCTTCTTTGGGATTCCATTAAAAAGCACTCCTTCGAGCCTCATCATCACAAAACGTTTATTGAGACATATTGGGCGTGATTTTAAGTTGGAGAAAATGCACACAACCTGTCACGATTGGACAAAGCTTCCCGTCCTCCCGCGGCACTTAAGTTTCACAACCACCAAAAAGCCAACAAGTCGTAACATTCCCCAACACCACACCACTCTTCAACGCCAAACCAACCCATGCTTCATTTTCGTAAACCGTAAAAATGCAATACATCCACATCTCATCCCCTCTAAACAACAATCTTCGCCTCACTCTTACTCCCCCTCTCCCCAAAAATCGTGCTTCCCACTCTAACCTCCCCACTCCCCATCACAATCGCCCCCTCAAAATCCTCACTCATGCCCATACTCAACTCCAGACTTCCCTTCTCCAGTCCCAACTCCTGCTCCACAAGATCCCTCTGCTCCCTCAACACCACAAAATCCTCATTCTCGTTTTCGGGAGTCGTCGCCTTGCTCCTCGCAATCGCACCAATCGTCATCAGCCCCAGCAGGTTCAGATGAGGACACTCCGTAACGATGGCCTTGCACAGATCGACGGTTTCTTGGCCGGGCGAGCAGCCGGATTTGGCGTCCTCGCCGGAGGTGTTGACTTGGACGTGGACGTTCAACTTGGGGACGGAGGGGTCTGAGGAAATAACTTCGCCGCGCACGCGGTTGAGGGTTTGGGCTTTTTTGAGGGAGTCCAAGGAGGAGACGGCGAAGAGGTTGGGGATGCGGGCTAGGGGTTTGCAGTGGGCTGTTTTTTTTTGGTCGTTTTTGTTAGTCATTCCTCCTTCCTTTTTATACACAATTTCACAAATCAAGGTAGGGCAAAAAAAGAGACATACTAGACTGGAGACCACCGATAAAATGCCACTTGATACTCCGAGGCAAGAGCTCCGCCTTCTGCTGCAGCTCCTGCGCATAGTTCTCACCGAAATGGACGTGCTTGACTTGGGGAGCTTGGTGCAGAGCCAAAATGTCGTTGGCGGGCTTGAGCTTGGACACGGCGACGAGCCGGACCGGACGGCCTTTGGCGACGGCGAGGATGCGGTCTTGCACGCCTTGGAGCTGGGAGACGAGCGCGGAGGCCCGGGTGGGGTCGATTTTGAGGGGTGTTGAGCTCATCTTTGATTACTGGGTAGGCGTGAAGTTACTGGGTGCCGGTGTGAGGTTGTGAGTGGCGTGTGATGTGATGTTGTGATGTCGTGGTGAGTGAGTGAAGTCGGGGATGTTGGAGTTTCAAAATGACCTGAGGCTGTCACGGCCGGCCTGTGTCATCGATTGGAGTCCAGAACCTCCGCTGGGGCGTCTCTTTTCCCGCTGTGCTTTCCCTGCATGAAATCCTGCAGACCCGCCCGGAGTTTGCGATAGAAATTGATAGTGCAAAACCACTTGTGACTTTTACAACGGAGGCGCAGTACGCATGGTCTACGGCTCGATGAAGCGAAAAACGTGTCAACTCTCTAGCTGAATACGTCTGTCTAACTCATGTTCTTTCATGGTCTTTTACCCCCATTTCCGAGGTTTTTTTGTCCTCCAGGTCTATCTGTCCCGGCCTCGTCCCGAAGTACCCGTCTAACACAAAAGCTATGAGCAACTCCTCACCCCCCGGGGTGCGTTAGCGGGTGGAACATGTGCACTCGACTTCAACGTCACCTCTTCTTCTTTCACCAAAATATCGGCCAGATCATCCCGATCTCGGGTTTTGAATGTCCCAGAGCTTAATACAATCTACTTCTTCCCATCCTGCCTGCCTGGTATTGACCATCCTCATCGGCCAAAACTTGTCACACCTCTTAGCGACGCCGTTAATGCCGATAACAGACGGCTTCGAAATCATGGCATCATCAGCATCGGCACCATGGTCCTCCATCGTGAGACCCCATGCTTGAACTCCTATGGCTGCCGGTTGAGAAATGCGATTTCCATACCCGCTAGGCTTCCATGCTGCCCATTCGCCAGCTAGATGTCGCGCGCTGCTTCCACGACCAACTCCATGCCTCGATATCTCTCGTGCTGTCGTCAGAGAGCGGAAAAAAATACTCTCAAGAGGACTCATCTATCGTCAATTCTTTTCGACGGTAGATTATGGTAGTCTCTCGCTGTTTACGCCTATCCGAGCGGCGTATACCTTCTTCTCCCCGAGTTATTGAGCAGTGTCCAGTGACCATCTTCATGGCCGCGATGGGATCATTTCAGTCATCACTCAGGCCCCTTCCCGGACCCAGCCCCTGAAAGGCTACTCCTATCGATGAAATGTGGTTGGTAACTGAAGTACCCGTGACTGAATACGGGGGCGAAAGAGAAGGGTGAACAGGCAAGTGTCGAGCGGGAAAGAACAGGAAAGCTAGCAGGCCATCAACCCCCTTCAAGATCACGACCGTACAACATTGCGCAGAAATGTTGACGTAGACTTTGGTCAAGACGGTTGGTCATTGTCAAGATCCTCTCTTCCCACGCCAAACCCCCAATGAAATCCCGAAGCCCTCTTCTCCTCAAAACTCATCTCCTTCCACTTCCTTGCTTTGCCCCTATGCCCATCCTAAAAGCTAAACCTCTCCTTCAACATCTGGGCTTCCTCCTAATGGACCTGAGCCATCGCTCCCACACGTCTGGCATACCAGTCTCTGTATGACGACGAGAGGGTGAATCCTATGGTTCACGACAGTATAGACGAGGACCCTCCCCAAGCGCCGGCGTGGGCTGTCCTCTCTCTTCCCCTTCTACCCCCTTCCAACCTCTCACGCCTCGGCTTCCCTACAGATTTCCAGACCTTCTAGCGGACCTTCTAGACCTTCCGGTCCTTCTGGCTCTACCAACAACTACCAGGGCACCAACCCCACATAATCCGGCCCGCCGGTCTCATGCGCCACCTTTGACTCTAACCACCAAATGCGGGAGCATTATCGAGGGCATGTGAGAACTATGACCAACACTTTACCGGGTGGATGGAAGGAGCGGAGCTGTCTTTTTTTTTTTTTTTTTTTTTGGCTGTTGCTCCACCAATCCGGAAGGAGGGAGGTTGCATACTGTGTAGAGACCAGCTGGCACACGTCTGGGAAGTTCATCAGGTATACACCAAACGCACAGCAATTGTTAACCCTAGCCGACATCAATCCCTTGGGGACCTTTGTGCTCTCACCCTGCCATGTGGGAAAAACCGTGGAACATCGAGGATATGACCCTAGCCCATCAGTTTCTGGACTGGAGCCGCCCTTCGTTCCCAACATGAAATAACGGCACGGCGATCGGCAGCCATGATTTGAAGGTCTATTCACTTCGGAAAACGAGCTAGCCTTATGAAGGCGAGAGAGAACAGTACGCACTTGCAAGGTTCGCTCGTATCGTTCAAAATCTACATGTAATGTTCAAACATCGGATGGAAGACTGTGAACACGTCAGGATACCGATACCTCACCGAAGGAAGAAAGTCAACCTGGATCCAGGAACCTGAACACCCGGCTAGTATTGTGAACAAGGTACCTACCTCTATTGTCCATGAACAGCAGATGAAAAGTCGTGAATAGGTGCGCAATAACAAGTCTACGGCTCTGGGTCAGTAAGTGGATGTGGAAATAGCGACAGCTCAATTCCGTAATGCACAATCCCGTCCTGCCTTGCAGCTCGCAATCCCAAACTTGCCTCGAATAGCATACTTCGAACACCGAACATCGTACTTCGAATACCGAACATCGAACATTACCTTAACCTTCGCACATTAACCTGCGACCCTCAACCTTCGACCCTCGACCTTCGACTTATCTCATCCTACATCAATTGACTTCCACCCTTCAAAATGTCGGCCCCAATCGAACAACTCATCTACTTGAAAAATATGAACATCATCGTGAACATCACCCTTTCGGGCGTTCAAACTGTCCCTTTTGACCCTGTCGCCGGACAGGATTTGGTAAGTGTTTACCTACACATCGTCCAGTCCCCCTCGATCCTTTTGATCAGTATACTAATCGAATTTCTACCAGGATCATCAACCGCCCGCCATGCCCGCCATGCCCGCCATTCCCGTCATGCCTGTCATGCCCGAGATGCCCGCCGTACCCGCTCTCCCTCTCCCGGACCCAGTCCTCCAAGATGAAGTTGTCCGTCGTCCCCAACCCAAGAACATCCCGCGGGCCTCCAAAGCCGCCAGATCCCAAGCCTGGAAAGCGATGCTCAGAAAGTTCGAGAATTCCCACATGCGCCGCATGGCCCTCCGCCGCTCTTTTGGCTACAGCTCGCGATTCCAGAAGCCGAACAGGCCCCGACGTGACCGGTCCCCCATGCCCACGAGTGCCATGGAAACGGCCCAGAACCCGATTGACCTTACGATGGAGGAGGAGTAAGTCTAGAGGATGGGGGTGCACATGGGGGCCGTAGAGAATTTGGAGGAGAGTGTGTTTGGGATGAGCAAGTCTACTTTGTGGGACGGGAGTCAGGAAAGAATGTGAGCTGGATTGCTACCTACCGTAGTGTCAGGATCTGGAAAGGAGGAGGACAAGTCTACGATGTTTGATACGTAATGCCTCACATCAGATGAGCAAATGCTCTGGCCAGTTTTAGCATTGCTTAATCTCCACAAAATAAATGTCTTGAGGCTACTGTATTGTGAATCACTTCTCTGCCTGCTGCTTTTGCCTCCCGTGACGCTTGGTGCTCTTGTGATATTTCACCTATTGGCCGATTGGCAAGGACGGAGTGTTATTAGACCGACTGGATACTTGGTTAGCCAGAGTGCAGTGGCTAAGGTAGTTGGGCCTGGAGGGGCGGGCAGATGAAGGGCACCAGGATGGCGTGGCTGGTGACCAAGAAGGAAGGAGCGGTTCAAACAAAAGCGGAGATGCTACCTTCCTTCCGTCGTTCTTTGTGTCATGACAACCTAACTGATTGTTGCTAAGTAATTTGTTCAAATCACTCGTCAGGATTCCGACTTGGTCATCGACGAGACCACCGACAGCGATAGTTCAAGGCGGCAGTTCGTTCCAGGCAATGACTCCTCCTTCCGCGACCCCAGGCCTCTCCATGCACCCAAGTGCCCCCGATAGTGCCTAACATCCCCTCCTCGCTGCCAACTGGTTGTCTTGTTTTTCTTCTTTTTTTCTTTCCAACAACCACAACAATAACAACAAGATGAGATACATGCGGAACCTCAACGTCGTATCTACCACGACTACCACCGAGTATACGTCTATGTCGTCGTGTGACCTCGCAACTATTACCGGCACCACCGATACTAGTTTGACCGCCGCCACTAGCACCACTACCACCGCTCCCATTATTATCAATGTTGAGGTTGTTGTCAACATGAACACTACCGCCGCTGCTGCCCCTACTCTCAACATGTTCAACACCGCCGCTGCCGCCACCCCAATCATCACCACTCTCAACACTGCTGCTGCCGCCGCCACAAGTCCCCCCGGCCCCCGAGAGAACACCACCTTTGGTTTTGGTATTTTGGGCCCGCTCAGAGCTATCACACTCTCGTACATCAACCATCCGAATCCCGACGAGTGGTGTGTTCATTCGGTGCCTTGCCACGGCTGTCGCGGGACCGCCTAGAGATAGATCGGAACGTATTCTGAGTGCGCCGCAAGTAACCCCTATCTTGGTCGAGAAATAATTGTTTTTCTCAAGACCGGACGAAATCATGTCAACCTGGGAATTTGTTGAGAACCAAGTACCAACCCCCTTCCTATTGTGGTTCTATTCTTCTATTGTGCCTCTCGCCAGACATCGGATGAAAGCCAGCCCTCTTCCTATTGTAATTTTATGGTGCCTCCCGTCAGATATGGGATGGAAGTATGTCAATAGCTGAACGTGAACAACTGATATGTCCATATGGCAGCTGGCAGGCTCATTCAGGTTCGTCTCCTCCCATCTATAAAATCTCATCTCCGTCAAGACTTGGACCTGAACTCGAACCTCTTCTCTTCTCAAGAATCAGACACCACATCACTTCGAACTCACACATCATACCAAAGCAACTTTCTTGCTTCCAACTCTCAATCATCTCCGCAACATCAGCAAAATGGCATCCACCACAACCACGACCGGTATCCCCTGGCTCAACGCCGACACCAGCCTCCCCATCCCCGCGCCGCGCTACTCACCGCCAAAGGATGCGGATGGCAAGCCCATATTTGTCCCCGTGCAGAGCAAGGTCAGTTTTCATTCATCCCTCCATCGCTTCCTTGGTCAGAAAACTAATCTCACTTCCCACACACAGAAGCCCTCCACAGCAGACTTCCTCCGCCCTCCCCGCGACGACGAGGGCAACATCGTCACCCTCCCACTGCTCGCCGCTCTCCGCGCCCGCAAGGCTGCGCGCGCCGCTGCCGCTGACCCTGCCTCCGCTGCTTCTCCCAAGAAGAAGACCGTCGGTCGCAAGGCCAAGAAGAACAACCCGCGCCCCGTTTTCTTCCCCGGCTGCATGCCCGGCTCCCAGCCCGGCCGTGTCCTCTGGCTGCAAGGCCTCGATTACTTCGCCGCCTCCCGCGCTGACCTCAAGACCGGGAAGAAGGGTCGTGGCGGCAGCGGTTGTGGTCGCCCGCCGAAGCACATTCGCGAACAGAATGCACACAAGGAGGAGGCGCTGGCTGAAAAGCAGTGCAAGTTTATCGAGAAGAGTTGCCCGGGTGTGAAGTATGGGGAGGATGAGGAGGGGAAGAGGAGGGAGAGGGAGGAGGAGGAGAGGAGAGGGAGGGAGGCGATTGTTAGGAGGATTCAAGAGCAGATTGTTAGGGGGGTTCGGTATTAGGAATGGAAGGGATGTGTGTGGGATGATAAGATTGATGATGTTATGAGCAACGAGATACCATGGTGGCGACGAGAAATGATTTGGGAAAGGATGAATGGATGGTAGGAAGGATACCTACCCTGGGATATTACCACTTGATGAATACAGTAAGGAATTCGTATTTGACAAAAGACAATTTGAGATTGACTACAGGGCAATTTTCGCGCGCCTACCCCTGCCTACCTATCTACTATCGGTAGAGGTACCTATTCCCATCTCCATACCGCACCATCTCAACCGTGACCGTTTCAAGAAACCTTCACTCCCCTTATTTATGGCCTTGTCCTCTCCTATCCTTTCCCTCGCACTCCCCGACCAGTTAGCAATCAGCCAGTTAGTCCTCGCCATACCTACACAGCCAGGTCATACATGTTCTTGAAAGTGGAAAAGATATCTCCATTTCCCGCGGAGAGCAGAAACTGGATTTTGAGTTACCTGGCCACCGACTATAGGTACCAAAGCATACCTCACCCTAGCTAGCATTCACCTATTGAATCACTCCAGTCGATGCCAGCTCAAGGCACCCTTCGTGCTCCCTAGGTATTTGATCTTGGAAAATGCTTTGAATTTCCTGTTCCACACGTGTATTAAAAATACATGTACAACAGGAATGCGTGCAAGAGTCTGTAAGGTAGATACCTTACCCTTCCTCCACTAGCAAACACTTCTTCTCTTCATAAACATCTCTACGCCTTTTCTATCAAGGCGCCCTGTCCTTCATCCCCTACTCCGATAAACCCAGCCGAGGGGAAGTGCTCCAAATTACATCTGGCTTAGTAAGATACCTTACTGTCGCGCCATCCGGATTCACCAACCAGAATAAACCCACTACCACGGCAACCCCCCCGACGATGAACCAATAACAAAATCGCAGAACTCAAGTCCTCAGGAACATTCTGCATCCTCGAGAAACACCCTTCTGGGCCTTCCGAACCCAGAACCTCACCCACCCTATCACATCACAACGAGCCCCACGTCGTCTCTCCCGATCCGGTGTTCCTTACAAAGACAGGCGGATACATGACAGGAGGGAAATGTGACAAAAAAAAAAAAAAAAAAAAAAAACCCAATCGACCGGATTGCCCTCAAGCAATCCATTGTACCTCTCACGGTCGACGATGGACGACGACGGTATCCGAAGCTCAGATTCGTATGCTTGTTCCAACTTTTCCTTTGTGGATCGAAGAACATCCGCTTCCCTACTACGAGTTTCGATGTCGGGGCCGTAGAATAGATCTTCGAAGGTGTCGCAAGGGCACGGTGGAAAACGTCGAAGCTGCACGTGCGACCGCGCAATCCTTGTGCAGCTCTGTACGAAGTGCTTCAAGGGTAGGCGCGGCCTGCTGCCTGATTCTCCATGTTCTTTCAAGCAAAAGTAGAGACGGTCGAGGATCGGGGTCGGAGGTTTCACATGACCGTCCTTCCATTGACTGAGACTCTTCACCTCCTGGTCGATGTACGGTTGTTGGTGCTGCGTGTCCTTCAGGTCGAGGAACATCCAATTTGTATCCGTTACCGCATCCTTTTCACACTGCTCGTCGTCGTTCGGCGGTTCACCCTTGTTTGTCTTCCACAGCTTTCTGGTGCGCTTTCTTGCGCTCGTTTTTGTGGGCTTCTTTAGCCTTTTCTTCGTCGTCCCTGTCAAAGGCCATTTCTTTGGCGAGAGACGCCCATTCGGCCCTTGTATGCATATAGTTCGTCATGAACTCGTGTTTCTTGGCCGAAAGATGAAAAATGATTTGCTCAAAGACAACGTCGACCGTCATACCCAACGTTGTGGCCTCAACAGACGATTCACGGTCCATTTCGCTAACCCGGGTGTGAACTTTGTGCAAGCTCGAGACTAGATGGGGCCGATCTATGGGCCAGGTCTTGAGCAGGTCGATGAGTCGCTGCGATTCATCGGCAATCTCGCCAGCGGGCCTGGATTGCCATTGGATCTTCGCTTCGTTAGACATTGTTGTTGTTTTGTTGTAGTAATGCGGTGGTGTGTTCGGAGTGGGTAGGAGAACGGGTGAAGAGAAAGAGGAAAAGTTTGTCAAGATTGAGGTGGGTGTTGTAGTAGTAATGTGGTGGTGTATTCGGGCTTGGTGGGGAATGGGTTTGAAGACTGAAGAGAACGGGAGGAAGAAGAGTCTGAGATCAAGGGTGGGCATTGCGAGCTTTTTATATGTGGCCGAGGCTGTTTGAATGCGCTGTAGAAGGTGGTATACGTCGGAGTGGGCGTACACCGAGACGTATAACCGGATTTTCGGCCACATTCATATTTTGGGGGGTTTGTACAGGTCCGTACGGGCATCAAGACAATGTACGATTTTCTGGTCATACATACCGCAAGGACTCGGGCCATCCGTTCTTAGCTTCCAAGGAAATCAGGCATACCTAGATGTAGTCTGTAAGCATACTGCAACATTCATGCCCGCCAGAAATTGTATGCCAGACAGTGAGTCACCCTCCCAGCGTCTTGAAAAGACACGAGGAAAAGATAAGGCACCAAAAGAATCGAATTTACAAGTGCTACGGGGTGGCAACACGTCTCCCCCAATATTTTTTGCAGGCATAAAATGTACAAATTCGGGCATACGCATCCCTGGGAGTTGAAAACGGATGGCCCGAGTCCTTGCGGTACACGTAAAGTGTACTATTCTTTCACCCGTGGTATCACAAGAAAGTCGCCCAAGTTCCTTCATCACCCTTTGCTTGGGGGGCTCTGGGTCGTTACCGGGCAGGGCAGGGCAGGGCAGGGCAAACGGGAAGATGTTCAGACATACTCCTCGTAGCATTGCTGACCGTTGTTGTTCAGGGCTGGCCGGCGCCACATCCATGCCATGCCTTGCGCTCACTCACACCTCGGTGTTGTGTCCTTCTTGCTCACTTCATGGATCAGATGAAAGTAGCGGATGGGTTTTTGTCATTGTCATCGTTCGTCGATAACCGGTGGACAAATCAAGACACCGTATTCCTAGAAAATGTGTTAGTCAAGGATCTTTTGAGAAGGTACAGTCTGCTGAGATACCATCCTCTTGGGATAGACGACAGGCCAGAATCCGTAATCCAGTCCTTCGAGCGAAGCGAGGCCCCTCCCCTCCCCGGATGGGGCCGCCGGAGGCATCACGATAGTACCTAGACGGTAGGCGAGATGGGCAATACGAACAAGTAACCATACTCCATTAACATGCTTTTCCTACCAAAATAATACAAACCACTCCTGTATCATACACCACTCCCACCAACACCGACCCCAACTCCTTTTATCCCCTTCCCATGTCCCAGACCATACCTACCTTAGCATCTACTAAACACCAACCCCCAACCCCTTCTTAGTCGGAGGCTTCGGCCCAATCCTCTCCTTCCCACCCATCCACCCCCYCAACACCTCCGGAATGACCACCGTCCCCGTCTCCTCATCCCAGCCATTCTCCAACAACGCCGCCACCACTCTCGGCACCGCCATGGCCGTCCCGTTCACCGTAAACGGATACCCGCCCTCAATCATCTTGCCATCCTCCCCCTTTAGCCTCGTCGCCAGCCTCCTAGCCTGATAATCAGTGCATATGCTCGCGCTCGTCACCTCGCCCCAGCCTTCATTACGTTCCCTCCTGCTCGGGAAAAAGGCCTCAATGTCGATCTTGCGCGCGGCCGAAGCGCCGAGGTCGTGCGTGGGCATCTCCAGCACGCGGCAGTGCAGACCCAGAGAAGACAAGAGGTCGGTTTGCAAGTCAACAATCTCGTTGAACACGTCGCTCGCCGAGTCGAGAGAGGGGTACGTCCACCCGAAGAGCTCGACCTTGGTGAACTCGTGCACGCGGTACAAGCCCTTGGTTTCGAGGCCGCGGGAGCCGGCTTCGGCGCGGTAGCAGCGGGAGACGGCGACGTATTTCAGGGGAGAAAACTCGGAGATGTCGCCGGGGCAGAGAAGCGTTTTGGAAGCGTGCATGCCCGCCAGCGGGATCTCCGAGGTGCCGGCCATGGAGAGCTCGGGCTTACCGCGGGCGGCGTCGTCGGCGGATTGGGCGAGGGTGTAGATCTGCGTTTCGCCGTTCTGGTCGCGCGGCTGGAAACCGCAGGCCGAGGCGATGTGCGAGTAGACGATGGAGGGCGGGCTGACTTGGCGCCAGCCGGAGCGCACGGCGAGGTCGAGGGCGTAGGCGATGAGTGCTTGCTCGAGCTGGGCGGCTTCGTCGAGGAGGAAGTACCAGCCCCAGCCGGAGGTGGTGCCGGCGGAGGCGAAGTCGAGAAGACCCAGCTCGTTGCCAATGTGGACGTGGGAGCGCCAGACGCGGTCGGAGGCCGAGGGCACGGGTTCGGGGTGTTCGTTGATTAACGACAGAAGTTTRGGTTCGGGGCCCCGGGGAGATTCTTCGGAGGTGAGGTTGGGGATGGACAGGGCGAGGGACTCGATCTCGGAGAGAATGCGGGTTTCTTSGGCTTCGATGGTCGAGAGGAGGGACTTGAGSTTGCGSGCTTCGGCGATGAGTTCGTCCCTCGTTAGGAGCTGGGTGCCCGCGGCGATGGYGTCGGCATTTTCGTCACGGATGGAACCGGGGTCGGTCAGCTGGCGGCGCAGGATATTGGAGCGCTCACGCAGGGAACGAGCCTCGCGCTGTTTGGCTTGCCATATAGCGTGGAGGTCGTTGATACGTTGTGGGTAGGTGGCTTGTTGGTGGTAGTTGCGCTCGATGCAGTTTTGGGTGTAAAGGTCTGGGTTTTGGCGGATGTGCTTGATATCGACGACGGGCTTGGGGGCTATGCTTGGTCGAGAAGCAGCTGGGGAGTCTGAGGATTGTTGTTGGAGGAAGCGGGAGCTGTTATGGAGGGAAGCGATGCGCGGTGTTTGTGTTAACCCTAAGCGTGTTCGGGTGAGGCATTGGAGACAGGTGTAGGGCCGCATGGCCAGTCGCGACGGTCTCATGGTGGGCGTTTTGAGTTGTTGATGTGGATGTTATTAGGTAGCGTACAGACTCGCTGGGCTAGGGATACTAGGTAGTTGTAGGAGCTGGAGGACAAACGGTCGTTATCGAGGTTATCGTGACACCTTATCGCGGGGAAAATTAAGTGGAGAGACACGGGAGCTATGACCGGTAACAGTTACGGTGACAGTACCTTACGTGTAACAATCACAAAACAGCGTATCGAGACCTTGATTGAACGTCACGGATTGTAATCCGGCCCAGGGTGAGTTGATTGAAGCTCACCCTGGGGGCCATTAATCAATCTTCGGGCGTCTCCCCCCCTCCATCACCAACATACACTACTTCCGGCATGTTTCTTTGTGGTGTGGTCACCGTTGAGACTTGAGGCTCTGTCAACCGTCAAAATGGTCCGTGCTTCTTCGCGATAGGGCAATGATTGGACCACTTCACGATGGCTACTCTGACGTCATGTTCAATGTCGGCCTCAATAGTGTCCCCTAGTCTCTTTAGTGGTCTAGTGTCATCCTTCAGCCTCAACACGGGACGGCAGCACACGGCCGAACGGCTTCAACGACAACCTCGGAATGCCATCACCACAGCAAGCAATTGAATTATCAGAACACCCTTATGATCCACGCCAAGACGGCCAGAACGTGTCCCCAATGCAAATGCATCAAATCCAGATCTCCAGCACGTCTCAGCTTGTTGCCAGATCCCCGAGAGATCCCAAAGCACGTGCCTCCACATGCCTCCACAACTCCTCAAAACCAGGGGTCTTCCTTTCCCAATCCACCTCCGAGATTGGCAATTGTCAAAAACTGAACTCTGTTCCGACGCCGCTTTCTTTCGACAAACTTGACCATCAGCCCGACACACGGCGTGGATCACGGCCCCGTATCGTCCCCCGATCGGAACGGATGATCCACCCGGTGRGTGATAGGGCAGTTGCCAAGATGTCGTTGGCATCAGATCGAAATCTCGGATGCAGAAGGAATATATCAGGGACAAACGGAAAAGTGCTCCGTGGGATGGCAGGGACTGTGACGTAGTGTACTAGTAGGACATGGTGTTGATGATCGCAATTCCAGCTGGCAGCTGTTGGCAGTGTCAAGGCAGGCAGTAGCAGTTTGCTTCAGTTGTGACAGACACATGTTGTGTATCCATTCGTGGTCAGAGATGTAGTCATGTCAGGTCGGACTGCACAAGCCAATTTTGAAGTGCATACAAGTAGTAACACAGGATGAATGAACCTGCATCTGCCACATGTTCCCGATATGCACCCTTTTTAACGACCAAAACACGACAACATGAAACGAGACACACGACACCAAAAAGAATGTCAACAGAAGACACTGGCATGCCACAAAGTCAAAAGAAAAAAAAGAAAAAAGCAGGCTGATGGAGGTGTGGACCCCGAACAACACAGAAAAAAGGCACATGGCCAATCACACACAACCGGGCTAGACAAATCGGGGTCGATCTGTTTTTGTGAAACTGGGAAGGTGCCCCTAGCCGGTTTGGGGCTTTTAGTGGCTGAACCCACGGGGAAAGATGCAAGCTGCACCCCTGAACATAGGAAGGAGGCTAATCCCAAAGCAGCCACCCGAAGAAAGTTGGACAGGGCCCACAGTTGTCACAACATCGGAAATGCAAACCGCATTCACGGGCTCCTTCCAACTGACACGGTACAGTGCAGTATCAGTCTKGGTACACTGTTCCGACCCGTAAATAAAAGGTGTATTTTATCTTGGAAAAAGCATACCTATTCACAGCATCAAAATGGCTAGGTACGGATCCAAAAGGCATCAACAAGATCCAATACAGTGTATTTCACTTTGGAAAGAGCATATTCACAGCATGCAAACGCCTACGAAAGTTGACCCGAGGTCTCGAATTAACAGTATTGGTGACACGGTACAGTACTTACATACTGTACAGTCAAAGAAGCAGAAAAAACCTTGAACCTGAACAATTAAAGTCCCTTGAATTCCCCCTCAATGCCTTTCGCTTCTCTTCTCTTCGACAATCATCTTCGTATTACCGTCTCCTAGGTAACCTAGAAATACTACACCCAATCGCGTTCGTTACTCCCCACATTCGTTCCCTCCGTTACGTTAGCGCATCACCAACCACAGTCTTTGTCTCTCTCTTTGCCAGACCACCGAGATCACCGCCTGTCAGTCCATCCAGTCGGACCAGTCCCCACCAAACCATCGACAACGACCCGGACCCCACCCCTCTTACGCAATATACACCCAACACACCTCGACGGTTGGCGACCCCGAACTTCTTCAGCTATGTCCTTAAGAAGTACCAGGCAGCAGCCCAGGTCGCCAACAGGACACAGGGGTTTCCACCATATCCCATCCAATCCTGACTCAGACGTTGAAATGGAACCAAATGACATCCCACTACGGCCCATTCGCACCAACGCGTCCACTGTCTCGAGGTCCTCGACCGGTGCTCGAAAGGCCGACCAGACCCTCTCCAACACTCTGGGCACCGTCGACTCATCCCCCACCGAGAAGCATGGCCTCTTTCACAAACCCAGCAAGGCCAGCCGCCGCCAGGCTGGGCCTTCTGGACGGCGCCGTGTCCGAGATCTGAGCCGGCCAGGCACCAATATGAGTGAGGATCACAAGTTGAACGCCCTGGGTCGCTTCTACCGCAAGGTCGTCAGTTTCCCCTTCGTCACTCGCTATCTAATCTACATCATCCCCATCGCCTTCCTACTCGCCGTCCCGCTCTTCGTTCTGCCATTCACTGGCAACGTCGATAATATCCAGCTTGGCACCAGCGACAGCGACAAGGAAAACTACACCCTCTTCTGGCTCTTCCTCTGGATCGAAATCTCGTGGCTGTCGCTATGGACCGCCAAGCTAGTCGCCCACGTTCTTCCCTCCGTCTTCATGTTCCTCTGCGGTGTCGTCAGCGCTGGAACGCGCAAGTACGCCAACGTGCTGGCCGCTTTGGAGATCAATCTATCCTTGTTTCTCTGGTTACTGGCTTCCTGGCTCGTCTTCAAGTTCCGCTTCACCGACGACAGCATCGAATGGGTCCACACCATCAAGCGCATCCTTTTGTCGCTCTTCATCTCGTTCGGCGTTTTGCTAGGAGAAAAGGCCATTGTCCAGGTCATCAGTATCTCGTACCACCAACGCTCCTTTGCCAACCGGATCCAAGACTCCAAGCGCGACATCTACCTCCTGGGTCTCCTCTACGAAGCTTCGAGGACCCTGTTCCCCATGTACTGCCCCGAGTTTGCCGACGAGGACTACGTCATCAGCGATAGTATCAACGCCCTTCTCATGCACAACAGGACCGAGAAGATGCGGCCCGGAGGCACCAGCACCCCCATGCGCATCGTCGGCGACGTCCACCGCATCGGCGACAAGATCACCTCTGTGTTCGGCAACATTGCCTCCGAAATCACCGGCAAGAACGTCTTCAACCCCACGTCCGCGCACTCCATCGTCATCGAAGCGCTCGAAAAAGTCCGCAGCTCCGAGGCCATGGCCCGTCGTATCTGGATGTCTTTCGCGGCCGAAGGCGAGGAGTCCCTGTTGCTGGACGATATCATCGAAGTGCTGGGCCCCCACCACCGCGAAGAGGCCGAGGAGTGCTTCAACGCCATCGATGCCGACCAGAACGGCGACATCAGTCTCGACGAGATGATCCGCAAGGTTGTCGATATCGGTAAGGAGAGAAAGGCAATCGCGCACAGCATGAAGGACATCAGTCAGGCTTTGACGGTGTTTGATAAGGTCCTGCTGTTTGTGGTGCTGATCATTGTGATCATTATCTTCTTGGTGGTGTTCCAGAGCAGCTTTGTGACGACTCTGGCTACGGCTGGTACCACGCTTTTGTCGCTGTCCTTCGTTTTTGCCGTTACCACGCAGGAATTCCTGGGTTCTTGCATTTTCCTCTTCGTCAAGCATCCGTATGATGTCGGCGATCGTGTCGATATCAAGGGTCCCGATGCCGAGCAGCTCATTGTTGAGAAGATTTCTCTGCTCTATACGGTCTTTACCCGTATTGACAAGATGCAAATTGTGCAGGTATGTCCTCTCTTCGCCCTCTTTATCCGTCTCTTGTCCCTTTTACACCTTCTTTTACCCCTTTTACATCTTCTCTTACCCCTTTTACACCTTCTCTTTACCCTCCTGTCTATATTCTAACGGCTTCCGTCTTTTACCCTTCTTTATCCGTCTGTTACCCCTTTTACACCTTCTCTTACGCCTGTTTAATCATCTCTTTACCCTCCTGTCCATGTTCTAACGGCTGTGTAGGTCCCCAACATTCAACTCAACAACCTGTGGATCGAAAATGTCACGAGATCCAAGGCCATGAAAGAAACCATCGACGTTGCCGTGTCCTACGATACCTCATTCGAAGACATTGAGCTCCTCCGCCTCGAACTCGAAAAGTTCGTCCGCTCGCCCGAAAACAGCCGCGACTTCCAGCCCGATATCACCATCATGATCAACGACGTCGGCAACTTGGACAAGATGACGCTTAAGATCCAAATTAAGCACAAGTCCAACTGGCACAACGAGGCCGTTCGTTGCACCCGTCGCTCCAAATTTATGTGCGCTCTGGCTTTAGCCCTCAAGGCGGTCTCCATTAACGGCCCCGGCGGTGGTGGTGAGGCGTTGGGTGGTCCTACCAACCCGGCTTACTCTGTCACGGTAACCGATGATTTCGCTGCGACGGCCAGAGAAAAGGCGGATAAGGACAAGGAGGCGGCCAAGATGGTTACCAAACTGCGCCAGCAAGAGGGTATCCACACTCCGGGCAGCGGCAGCGGCAAAACAGGAAACAGCAAGATGGAAGCCGAGCAACAAGCAGTCGCCAACATCAACGCCTCCGATCCCGTCGCTGAAGCGCTAGACGACTGGGGCTACGACAGGGCCACCCTGCGCTCGCGTGACGCTTCCCCCGTCGGCCGCGTCGGTGACGATGCCTCCTCCTCCATCGTCCGCAGGGATTACTTGTACCCCCGTGAGTCTCAGCGCGGACGCAGAAAACCAGGTGAAGGACTGCCGCCCGGGAATAGGTCTCTTAGCGTGCATGTCACTCGTCCCTCGGTCGGCGGTGGCCTCGGCAGCATTCGCAGCCCGAACACTGGCCGCCGCTCCAACCTTTCCTTTGACGTAGAGCGAGGCGAAGCCGGTTTCAACCCCGATACCTACAACTACGGCCAGGGATACGCTGGGCAAGGACAGCCAGGGCCGAGTATGTCGCAATACGCCGGGGCAGCTTCTGCCGCGCAACAAAATCAACAACCGATGAGCCCTAGCTCGCCCATCGCCAGTGGAGGATTGTACGCGGGACAGTCGTCTTTGTCTCCTCATTCACAGCAGCCACAGGCTCCTCAGCCGGTCTACACCACCCCTGGAGCAGCTGCTACGACGATCCCACCACCACAGACCTTGCCTGCTCCGTCGCCTATGACGCTCAGTCCAACCCCCGCAGCCGGTCCAAGTGGGACTAGCGGGACAGGAGGGCCGGTGGGAGCAAGGCCGAGGGGAGCGAGCATGTCCAACCCCACAGCGGGAGTGAGCAGACCTACGACAACTACTGCTCCTCCTCAGGGACCAACACAGCAGGCTCAGCAAGGACAGCCACAGGCACAAGCCCAGCAACAAGCCCAACAGCAAGGACAACCACCACAAGCCCAACTCCCAGGGAACTTACCCCAGCAAGCCGCGGCCGCAGCGACGGGCTCCGACTTGGCTCAAACCCAAACCTCTCAGAACCAGGGACAGAACCAGGGACAGAGATAGAATCAGAAGCAAAACCGTGGTAGCAACGTCCCTGCTGTCCCTGCCCCCTCGGTTCCTCAGGCTCCTCCTGCTCCCCAGGTTCYCCCGATTGGTTAGAGACCCGCGCCACCAGAGAGACCAAAGCCGGCGTCGAGGATGAGATCAGCGAGTCATCCTCCCGATTGGCCGCAACTACGGAGTCAGAGGGATGAGGAAAGGAGTCAGGGTAGTCGGAGTAGGAGCGGCAGTTCCTGGAGTAAGAGGGAGAGCAACCGGTGGGAGAATTTGCGGTTTTAGAGAGTTTTCCTTCTTCTTGTAAAATTTTATACTTGATTGGGATGCATATTTGATGTACGATACGATAGAAAGATGGGATACATGGATGGATGGATGGATGGATACCATTGGTAGTTTGGAACTGGTACTGGAATTGGGACTGGGACTCGAACAAGACAAGACAAGAAGAAGGCAAAAGACGAAGACATAATGCGAGGAGGCACTGCAGGAATGTCAATGCCCTGAATGATAGAAAGGCTTGTGTTGTGGCAGCGCCGAGAGGGAATGATGACATTAGACGAGTATACCACGTTAGCATTTGAAGTACGACTATCAAAACAGATTAGAACAACCAAGCGCTCGAGCCCATCAAATCATATCATATCATATCACAAGCCCCCATGCACCCACCTCTTTGCCTACACGCTACCGTGTGCACCCAGACTCGAAATTTTCCCGGACCCAGTCTCCCAGTCTCCCAATAGGTAGACACTCCCCAATATCTTGACCAAAACCAACACAATCTTGCCCATAACTCGGTATTACGAGGTCTCTACCCTCTAGAATTGATATGCCTGGGAATACTCCTCAAGTCAATCAACCTGGAATCTTATCGAGTTCCGAGTTCTGAGTCTCGAGTTCTGTCACTCTTTTTTTTGGATGTTTGCATTCATTCGCAGCGCCCACCAACAGTCCCACTCTTTGCAACGTACACGAGTCGGTAGGTAGGTAGGTACTTACTACTTACAATGTCACCTAGAGGTACAACCCAAAACATCATCTCTGGGAGTCATCTCTGATATATCATTCACTCACTCCATGTCCCTTCACCCTTCCATCCCTCCTCAAATCCAGCCCATCATCACTTAACACTAACTACGGTATGCCAGGACCGAGCAGACCATGCATCATCCTCCTCCTTCACCTACTGCCTCTCAAACCTCTCCCTCTCCTTCTCCTCCTCAGCAGCCTTATTCTTCTTCTCTATCCCCTCCTTAGCCTCCTTTTTCTCCTCCAGTAACTCATCATCTCCGCCGCCTCCGGCTCAAACCACCTCCTTAGAAACTCATCCCCTTCCTCCTCCTTCTCCTCCTTCTCCTCCTGCTGCTGCTGTTGCTGCGGCTGGTCTGGCTGCTCCAGCTGGTTCTCAGCCTTCCTCCTGGCCCGTTCCATCCACCACATCAGCCCCGAAAAAACAGCTATTGCGACTTGGGAAGCGGCACTTGTCCAGTCGGAACAAATCTTCGACCAGCTGGAACCTGTCATGTGGTTCTCGGGGGTGGCGGCCGAGGGGGGATTGGTGGGGCAGGAGGTGTAGAGAGTGTAGGGAGGAGTGCGGTGGAGGACGTTGGTGTTGACGCAAGCGAACCCGTCCTCTGCATCCAGAACGGTGAGAATCTGGGTGGTGCTGTCGTCAAGGAGCCAGGCGACGGTGAAGGTGACGGCGCGGTAGATGGTAATATCAGCTACTGGTCAACATCTTATATCTGTAAAAGATACGGTCAGTATGAGATCATATCATCTTGGAGACGGGGGTATAAGTGGCCTGACTGGACTGGATATCAACAATATACCTCTGGATGCGGTTTGATGATGGCGTGTGTCTTAGCGACAGCAAATCAGACTCGCCAACAAGCACAGGAGCGACTTGCTTGTCAACATGGATCGAAGGCAAACCGATCTTGTTTGACCGAGTCAAATGGAAGGGATACGGGCATGAACACATCGATACGCCGATTTCCGGTCAAAGCTTATCAGTTGTCACTCTCGTCGCAGTTGACGACGGCAGCAGCGCTGCCCGGAACCATCTTAACCCGGACCGTCGCAGGGGTGCTAGAGCTGAACTCGGCGTTGGGAATATCGCCTTCGGAGACGCGAACGGTATAAGGTGACGCGCTTGGTTTTGTTCGGGGTGTTTATGTCGTCTTCTCGGTCGCGGGGCGCTTCTTGTTGTTTATATCGATCTTCTTATTGTTGTTGATATCGGTCCTCGGAGTCGCGCTTAAGATAGCGGGGGACGTGGATGATGTGGCGGGAGAAGAGATGCGCCGCGCGTGCTCATTGCGGCGGTGAAGGTAGTGTGGTGTCGGAGGAAGTTTGGATGACTGCGGGCGTGTCAGTTAGTGACGGTCCTGGCACGCGTCGGTGGGCATGCAGTCGGTGTCGGCCAAGCAGGTTGGCTCCTTCCGTTTCTGTGCCGGCACATGCGTCACCTGGACGGATGCCTTCCGGCTTCTCCTCTTCTTGCTCCGTGCCCGGCTTGCGTACTATTCCTCGTCTTGCTAATGCACAAGGACGAACCCCGTCAGTTGTGGCATGACTACATCTGCTTCTCGTTTTGCAAGCTTTTGAAGGAACTGCCGACTAGTACTGATGATCTTGTGACGAACCGTTACAAGCACAGGAGTATATCGCTGGGATCAGGGACAACGGTAAGAATAGCCAAAAGGTATTGATAAGGTGTGATAGCTATTGCTTGCTGAAGAGCCAGTATCTAAAGAGGCCTGGGAAGGCCATCTTTA
>RAOR01000480.1:0-20405 GCA_009805435.1 Neurospora sp. FGSC 26625
CAACATCGCCCCCCGCGTCTACACCCCTCGCGCGCTCTGCTTCCCCTTCTCCCCCTCCGCCCGCAGCAGCCTCGACCCGCTCTTCTCGGCCTCCACCATCCTCCGGTTCCTGCGCATCCAGCTCCAGCGCCTCGTCAAAGTCCGCCCTGCCTTTGCCGGCAAGCTTCAGCTTGGCATCAACCTTTGCGAGTCCGACAAGCGCCATCTTAACTCCCTGAAAGTCTACAACGACTGGCATGTTTACTTGCGGACTTGTGAGGGGTATGATGAGATCCCTTTGACGGCGCAGTTTCCTTCTGATCACGAGGAGCGGGAGG
Organism: Neurospora sp. FGSC 26625; assembly: GCA_009805435.1. Taxonomy (NCBI): domain Eukaryota; kingdom Fungi; phylum Ascomycota; class Sordariomycetes; order Sordariales; family Sordariaceae; genus Neurospora; species Neurospora sp. FGSC 26625. The sequence continues at coordinate 318 of RAOR01000480.1, forward strand.
TGTATGCGGGGATTGATGAGGAGAGGTTTTTATCTGAGCCGAGGGTTTGGGTAAAGGGGTGGCCGAGGGTGTTTTTGAGTTATGATAACCTCAAAAGGGCCGGGTTTCCGGTCGAGCCGTTTGTTAATCCGTTTTTGACGGATTTGGCGACGCTGAAGGAGGGCGGGGAGGCACTACCTGCTGTTCAGGTTAGGATTCTTTTTCTGAAGGGGGGGTTCATTCTTAATGTCTTGGGACATCATACGATGTTTGATGGGGGAGCGTTTACTCAGTTCTTGAATATTTTGGCGGAACATACGAGGACTTTGAGTCCAACGTGGGAGGGTTTCCCGTCGAGTCATGACTTGGCTTTGTCTTTGCCGACTGTCGAGAAGCCGTACGAAAAGCTGCTGGCTGAATGCCCCGAGTACAAAGAGTGGGAGGACCAGGAACCCAACGGTCCTACGCACCCTGTCTGTCCTCGCTTGCGCGAAGGCGACTCCTTGGCTGGTTCTTCGAAGATCTTCGTCTTCACCTTTGCCAAACTCGTCCAGCTCCAGAAGGAAATCGCGGCTCATGGCGTCAAAGCCAGCATCTACGAGTGTCTCTCCGGTCTCTTGTGGGCTCTGACATATTTCTCCCGCGTCACGGCCTCCTCCAAGTCCACCGACCCTTCGTCATTCGAGCATTTTCTCCACGACCACTTCGCCTCGGAGCAACCCGTCTTCTCCACGCCCACCGACTGGATCGCTCGCGTCGCTGCTATCAAGTCTACCGACCCCGAAGTTGTAGCTTTCAAGGAGCAAATCGCCAAGGATACAAAGGAGTATTTGGGCAACAAAATCACCTGGATCAGCACCCTTCTCCCATCCGCCTCTCTCCTCGTCGACGCCGCAAAGGAACCTCAAGACCTGGCTGCTTTGGCGAAAGTCGTAGCAGCAATCCGCAAATCCAGCACCGACATGGCGGAGAACATGGAGAAGTACATCACCAYGCGCAGCTCCCTCTTCGCTGCCCTCTCCAATGCCTCGGATGCCCGAGTCGACGTCGACATCCGCCACATCGACCTCGCCTTCGACCCCCGCCAGCCTTCGGAATGGCAAATGAACTCGTGGAAAAACTTTGGTGCGGACACAGAATGGAGGTTTCCCTCTTTGTCGTCTCCGTCCTCTGTTCTAGAACTCATGGTCCCAGCCAACGCCTTTTCTTCTTCTGCCTCTGCCTCTTATAGCCACCGGGACGCCTTCAATGTGACTAAACCCGATGCTGTACGTCGTGTGCAAGCGCGTTATGGCGTTAGCGGGGGATTGTGGTTGCCGGCGAGGAAGGAGCAGAAGGACGAGGCGATGGTGCAGGTTAGTTTGCCGCGGGGAGCGATAGGGGTTTTTGRGGGGGTGGTTRGGGGKGGGAAGTGGGTTGAGAGGATTATGTTGGAATCAGATTGGAATGGAAGGCGCAAAGGTCGGAACACCATCACAGACGGACTTTACTTGATACCTCTACTGTCCCATTATTTTCGTCTGGCGCATGGTGATTGCAGATGCTCGTATTGTTTCTGGTGACACGACATCCCCGTGGCGCTCCTGCCCGTCGTTGTCCCTTACCCCTGACGATAACGGACGAGAAGCAGATAAGGAGATGTGCGTTCCCGACTCCCGACGGCACTTGAGACACTTCAAGTTGCTCTTTCCTTCGACTCGTGGCTTTTCTTCCCGTGAAAATTTTGAGCAAACTTGGACTTAAGTTGACTTCGACTTCGACTTCAGCAACCACATCTTGAGCTGGATACGGCCAAGTAAGCCAGCATTCCCAGCAGCATCGATATTCGCAATCCTCCCCCAGGCAGCTTTTACGCACCCGAGACACTCGCTCACCGCTCGCCATGCTGTCTAACCTCGCCATCTTCGTTTCCCTCCCGGCACTGGCCACTGCCACAGCATCCSCCAAACGCGGCCTGATCTTCACCCCCAACAGCAAYTGGCCCAAAGACGACCTGCTCTGGGTCACCGGYCCCAACAACCTAACCTGGTACCACAACTACCAATCCCTTCCGTCCCCCGAGTCCAACTATGCTGCCCTTTCCCAGAAGCAAATCCAATTCGTGCCGACGATGTGGGGAGGGAACGAGAATGACACCGATTTCTTGGCAAATGTTACTGCTCTGATGGGGGTGACACTGGACAAAGATGATGATGACGCGAAGGGAAGCGGGAAAGGGGATGATGGCAAAGGGAAGGATAAGACTAAGCGAGCAGGAGACAAGCGCAACATAACCCATGTCATGACCTTCAACAAACCCGACCAGCCCTTCGACGTCGGCGGTAGCGAAATGGAGCCCCGAACAGCTGCCAAAGCGTGGATCAACAACATCATACCACTCCGACGATTGGGAGTCAAGGTTGGACTACCGCTTGTCAATGAGCCGCACACGGGCCAAAAGAAACGAGACGGGGAAGAGGGATCGTGGCTGGACATGTTCTTCGCCAACTGTTCTGGGCTTCTGGACAAGTTGGAGGACGCAGAAGAGAAAACGTGTGGATTCGACTTTGTGCCGGTCTATTCTTTTGGGGATATTGAGATGTTGAAGGAGAGGGTAGGGATGTTTGAGAATGCGTGAGTCCCTTTTCTTTCTTTCCATGTCCGCTTCCCGCTTTGCCCGTTCCATTCCCTTCCCTCCACTTCCCTCGCCTTACCTGTATAGCTTCCCCTTTCCCATCTATCCTTACCACCGTCCGCTCTCCAGTTTCAGCCCTAACACCAACGTCATCCAGCTTCCCCGGCCTCGACATCTGGATCACCGAATTCGGCTTTCCCTCCGAGACCCTCAAGAACACGCAAAAGTTCTACAACCAGTCCATCCCATATCTCGACAGCAAGGGGAGTGTCAAGCGATATGCCTGGTTCGGCGCCTTTCGAAGTATCGTATCAAACGTCGGACCCAATCAAGCTTTCCTGGATCCATACGGAGAGTTGACGGATATTGGGTCGTGGTATCTTGGCGGAAACGCAACGGGAAGAGAGGCCATGCCGAGCGATGACTACATGGGCGAGGACGATAAGTGCACAAAGGAGAAGCCGTGTGGAGGGGACGAGAATGGGGAGGGAACAGTGCGGCCCGGCAGGCTGGTTGTTCTCTTTTTGTTCCTTTTGACGTTGTTGGTATGATCAGCTCTTGGGGTAATTCAGCGCATCTGTTCAACGCTCACGCTCACTACGGCCCGGTCCCTTTCCGGTCCCATCCGGCCATCCGTCCTCCATCGCTCGCTCCCATCACTTCTCTTCCCTCCTACCCCCGTACCCCCCCTACTCAGCACAATCCCTATACCACACCCCCAACTCCGTCACCCTTCCCTCATCCCCCAAAAAACTCGCCCACCGTCCCACATTCCCAATCGTCTCCGGCCTCATGGCCCCAAACCACGCATACCGTTCCACCCAATCCAACGTATCCAAATACTTGCAACTCTCCCTACAGAACTTCTCCACCTCCTCCTTCGGGATCGGGTTCGCCTGGTCCCAATTCGTACAGGCAAACTCGGTAATCCACACCGGCTTGTCCGGCCCCAGCTGATGATGCGTGCTCCAGATATAATCATAAAACGACCCCAAGTTCGCATGTCCATACCAATGCAGACAGTAAAAGTCCACATCCGACCCCCGCGCGCGAATAGCCGCCATGAATCCTTGCAACCACTTCACGCCCTGCGGCGCTGAACTGATCCCGGGGCTTCCAGCCCTTACCCCCTGGCGGCGCAACGGCTCAATCACCCTCAACCATTCCTGCGCTGCAAGCTCAACAGGCATGTTACTCTGATCCGCCAGTTCCGGCTCGTTGAAGCCCATAATTGTTGGGGGGCCGTTACATTGCGGATCCGGGTAGCAGGCGTTGAGGTGCGAGGGGAGGTCGTCGATGTAGACGTGGTTCCATTGCATAGGCACAAATTGCAGAGAACAACCCGGGCCGGTGCCGGGCGTGAGGCGCGGGGACCAGTTGTAGAGCCAGGAGATGAGGGAGCCGGGTTTGGAGAAGAGGAAGGGCGGGTCGGGGGAGGAGACGGGGAAGGTTAGGCCGCGTTTGGATGTCATGTTGCTGTTTGGGTGCTGGTTTGGAGGATGATGTCCTTGTTTGTTGGGATGTTGGGGGTTGAGAGCGGTGGTGGTTGAGCTTGAGGTTGAGACCCGGTTATGGCGGGGTTGTGATATCTGGCGGGGCTTGAAGCTGGAGGTTCCTGGGAAGCTTGATCTTAAGAGCGCTGGAGTTGGAACGGAGAACGACTCGAGCAAAGAAAAGGGGCTCAGCCTTAACAGGAGATGAAAGTGGATTCAAGCTGTCGTGATTGTTGACATTGGCATCCGGATGAGCTGGCGAGGGGTCGCCGTCGGCATGACTGCGGCAAGTGTCCCGGCAGTGTCCCCGGCAGTGCACTGTAAGACGCGATAAGCGCTAAGCGACTTTCCCCTGGATGACGTAGTTTTGGGCGGTGCTGGGCTGGGCGTGTCCACTTTTTTCAGTGGTTAGGGTTGGCTATGGTAAAAGACGGCGAGGAGGTGATTTCTGGGATGTCGTTTTCCTCGTCGGATCTGAACTGAGACGTTTAAAAATGCATTTGATGAATAGGCCATGATCTCTTTCATTGGATCTCTTTTTTGTAGGGCTATAGCGGTTGTAGTTGTGAAGTTATCGCAGAGTGACCAACGAGACTCCAGCGCAGCCAATGCATCGCCAACCCGCCACGGACAYGGAACTTTGAAGCGGGAGGACATGAGGAACCGAACCAATTTCCGAGTAGCTGAGTCCGAAAGTGCCATAGACATAAGAAACTTTCAAAGTATGCGGGCCATTGTAAAAGCAGATGTTGGGCGATTGAATGATTATTTGAGTGGAAAACGGGTCCAGTTGGTGTCCAATGTTGAAAGAAGTATTGGAAAACGAAAAGACTTGTATTCTTCGACCTCTCAAACCAACGATCTTTGCCCTGCTCTTACCAACCGATCACTGGAATGCGGGACAATCACCAAAAGTAAGGGATGCACGTGGCTTTGCCCGCACTTCTGCAGGTCGGGTGTCTGGACTTCAATCCCGGGAATGGCTTCACATTGTTCCAGGCCGTGTTGCAAACATTGTTCTTTGCCGCACCCCCCTTGACCACAAATTGTCATCCACGTCGAAGCTGCGAGATGTTCTAGACGTTTGACGGTTCTTGCAATTGTCTTTGTTGTAATCCCGATTCATGAATCGTTTGCTCTTCATTTGTGCCCCCCCTCGGGCCCTCCCCCTCTCCTCGGCTCCCCTCGCGGACACAAAGAGTCGACCCGCTGCCATACAAGTAGTCGAGTCTTGCCATTTTGCTGTTCAAGTGGTCGTGCCCTTTCTCTTCACATCCCCAGAGACTGTCAATTGTCTGTAATCATCAAGCCATATCCGAAGCTTGACTCCAAGAATATCCAAACCAGACCTGTTATCATAGCCAAAATGGACGCCAAACCGCACCAGACCCGTCCTGATCCAACTTTCCCCCAGGTCATCCGCGCCCCCTTCAAGTCCACAATCTTCGCTCTTTCAGGGGTAGGGCACGATTGGTACAACTGGAATGAGAAGCCCTTCGAGTGTCTGTAAAGGACCGTTTGCGATTGCCTGTTTGATGTCAGTTCCCGCCAACCCTTCCAATGAGTGTCTCCGTGCTGACACCATGGACAGTTCGAGGCGTCGTCTTCTGTTTTCGACCGAGGGTACGGGTACAATGTCAAGGAAGGGGACCATGTGTAGCACGAGGAAAATCCATATCGTCATTCGAAACTCCACAACATAGTGTATGACCGCTATCCGAGTCCAATCGTTTCATCGATCCATCCGTCCGTCCGTTCSAAYCGGTCACGTCAACCGTGAGGTTCCCTCTTAGAGATATGACAGGGACAATGTGACGAARCCAGAACAACAAATGGTATCTTGGAGACAGAGACAAAAAGAAAAAGAGAAAGGAAAACAGAATGCCATATCCCTTCTAGCCATGGCCTTTTGTGTATCTTTTGTGTACGTAGAACCACCCTCGCTCCTTGGTCATGACAATGGAAATTTTGTCTACCGCAGACTTTCGTCCCTTTTGTTTACCACAGGTACATGAGACAGAGGAAACCACGTAAATCGTCAAACATCTTCCCGACATCTGTCMTAAAAAAGAATGCAGGAAAGGCCAATCCTTTTTCAAAACATCATAAAGCAAACCCAAGCATCGCTTTTGTTTCTCAAACCACAAGGAAACCACCCGATAACCATAATCATCACGCAGGAAATGTGTATTCTCGCAAAAAATTGCTATGTAACAAAAAGAAAAACCGTGTCTTGTGTGTATCGAGTCGAATCAATATCGAGTCGTCGTTTGTAAAAACCATCGCCGTCGTACTGTCGTACAGATAAACGCTTTGCGAATGCGCTGCGCTCAACTGGAGGCCAGGGATGTTCCCAACATCAGAGATGCTGCTTGCTGTCGTTCGTCCTAGACGTCTTCGTTCGTCATAGTTGTGGTTGTTGGTCCTTTCGGAGAACAACGCAATCCGAGCTGAACGTGTCTACTCGAACAACAGACAGACAACACTCGTCGGGCCATGCCGTCCTTCCACGTACGTAGCCTGAAAACCAGGCCCACACGATGTCATTCCCGGTGGAAGAGGGATCGTGGGTATGTGTAGTACCGTACACTTGCTGCTGTTTCCTCATCCGTAGTAGTGGGTATCGTTACCGGTGTCCAGTCCGTATCCGAGATCCGTAATCCATATCCGAAATCCATATCCCGTCGAATCCTTATACAAACGGCAATGAATCCACCGAAAGCTCCGAGACAGTGCTGAGATTACTCCGGTGTCGCTTATGCACATGCATCGTTGTCGGGTCGTCAATCAGGGAACCGCCGGGACCGGTAGTGGGAGCCTTCCTTTTCTGCGCAATGATTTGGTTGAGCGGGGAATCCAGGTTGAAGTCACGCCATGGGCTTGGGGTAAAGTCAAAGTAGGGGGAAGTAAGAGGAAAGGAAGGGGGTAAAAAAAGATGGTGAGGTCCTACCATGGAACTGTTTTTCCTCCTGCGGGCGGGGGTGATGGGGGTTGTGACCGTCTCCAGACTGCCGGTCTTGATACCTCTCAGTGTGCCGTGGTAGTAGGGTCCCGAGAACGAAAGCGATTCCTGGGTGGCTCGGTCGCTGAGAATCAGCTGCTGGTTGATTTGGTTGCGCCGGAAAGCTCCGACAGCGTCCGCGTTGTTGGTCAGGTGGTTGAGCAAGGGGTGCATGTCCTGTTTGTCGCTGTCCTTCTTGGTCGGCGAGGTGGCGGCGCTCTCCGGGTCAAAGTCCAGCTCTTCATCGTCTTCCGAATCAGTGTTATCGAACCTCAGGAAATCATCAATGTCGAGCTTCGCCTCCTCCTCGTCCACTTCCGGGATGCCCAGCTCGGAATCGTCACTATCGTCTCCGGCGTAAAAGTCCTCGCCAATGGGGAAGAAGGCCTCGGCAGGACCCCACGGTTGTGTGTTCATAAAGTCGCCAAACGTGTTGGAAGAGACCATGGCGCCCATCATGAGGTAACCGGGGTTGGTAAGCAGGGGAGCGAGGTAGTCGAGAGTAGCTGATGGGACATCGTTAATGGCCTCCTCAGCTGCCAGGTCTGCGGCCTGGTGGTCCCTCTTGAAGATCATGATCTTGCGAGAATTGGGGTTGAAGACAGCGATCGGCTTGTTCTCGGATCCGTCCAGGTGGAAACGGCCCACGCGAGGTTTGCCCCGTTGGGACCGGGATGGCCTCTCAGCCTCGGACTCTGAAGACACAGGCGCCGACTCGACACGTGCTGCCTGCTTCTTCCGAATAATGGGCTCTGGGTCCTCTTCTTCTGTTGTTTCGCCGTCCGCTGTGACGAGTTAGCTCCGCACAAAGTTGGAGAGTCAAAATCGACTTACTCTCGTATCCGTCAAGCTCCGCCTCTTGCGCTTTGGAGAGAGCGGAGTCGGACAGTTCTGGCGTTATGGTCGGAATGGGTACCGTCAGGTTAGGCAAGAGAGGGGCACCCAGCATGGATTGCGGCATCTGGACCTCATCCTCCGAATCCATAAAGAACTCTTGCGGATTGCTGTCGTAATCCCAGAAAGATTCGGCCGAGGATGACTCATTGCCACGTTCGATCTCGATGCGAAAGGCGGGGTCCAGCTCGTTGCGGTCAACAAAGATGTCCGGGAACAAGTCGRCATTGGATTCGGTCTCGGTGGTTGTCGAGTCCGAGTCACTGTCGTCGTCAGGAATACCGGCAAAGCGAACGTGACGCTTGACGCTGACCTCGGTCTCGACGGAGGGTTCGGGGACTTGCTCGATGAATGTGCTCTCCTCATGCTCCGACAGACCGCCCCAGCTTTCATTCTCGTCAGCAGCATTGTCGTCGTCGTCCTCGGGCTCGTCATCGTCCTCATCTTCGTCGTCACCGTCTTCGTTCTGCTCGTCTTCTTCGTCCTCCTCTTCGTCTTCCTCGTCCGCATCGTGGTCTTCCTCCTGAGCAATCACTTGAGGCCGAGGGGTGTTGTCCAATGGACGCTTGCGGGAAGCTCGCGTCAAGAGGTGCTCCTCCTCGGCCGCCATGACATTGTGCTCGTCATCTTCGCTCTCGCTGAGGTCCTCGACGGCCGAGTAGCCTTCATCGTCGGAGAGGTCGAGGGAGGAGGAAGAGGTGGAGGAGACGGAAACGCGGCGCTTGGTAGCCTTGAGAGGCGTCCGCGGGTTTTTTAGTTTGATGGTTGTCCGGGACATGGTGGTGGTTGGTATGATGCAAGCGGCGGTGAACCGTGCGCGGAGCTAAGATCTGGTCGGGGGTTTGAAATGGGATTGCCCAATTTTTGTCTGGGGGGATTGTCGTGTAGGTATAATTGGATGTCGGCTGGAGCTGTTTTCGTAGTTGTCTGTCGAGGATCCCAAGAACAGCAAGACAAAAGACGAGGTCGGATTTGAGGTGGGGATGGAGTGACTTTGTGACGGTAGACAGTACGGTATGGAATCGTCAGGTGGGCCAGTGGAGAAACGGGGTATGCTCCTCTCTATCTGTCTGTCCTTTTGTTTTTTTTTTTGATGGTGTTGATATGATGTTGTCTTTTTCTAGAGGTCGATGATATGTTGTAGCTGATTTCCCAAGTCCTGCACTGGGACACTGCCTGTCCTAAGCCCTGTCGCGGTATGTGCAGATGCTGTGCAGGGAAGAGGCCTTTTTCGAGGTTGAGAAAAGCCTGGATAGCTTCTGATAGTCGAGTGGTATGGGTAGTAGGGAGGGCAGGGATAGTCTCTTCTCGTTGAGGCTGCTGGACTGCGGGCGCTGTGAATGGCACCCGCAGTGGGCGCTTAGAGCTCAACGACGGCCGAAGGCATCTTGAAAATCTCGACTGAAGCTAGTTTATGTATGCTGGTGGGGTTGTGAGGGCGACTTCGTTGTCTTTTGGTTGTGGTTGTGGTTGTGGTTGTGATGTTGAAAGGAAAAGGGAAAAAAAGAGGAGGCGAGAGAAGGAGGGGAGCAGTCCGTCGTCAGCCAAACAGCAAAAGCGCAAGGGAAACTTTTTTTGCTTCCCGTCACTTTGCACTCCCATTGCTCCCGTTGTTCCCTCGCAACCTYTCACTTTGCTGCCACTCCTGTAGCCCGTAGACTGCTGTAACTGCTGTAACTGCTGTAACGGCAGGTAACGAACCGTACTGATTGGGTTTGTCTCTCCTTTTCTGGTCCCTGATTGGTTCAATTGGGTTCCACTGGTTCCACCAGACCCAGATCGTGGGGCAGCTTCAGTGGATTCATGTCGTGCGTTCCGTTCTCAAAAGGGGTACGTACCTTTTCTCCCTCGAATTGGCACTTGTCGCGGCCCGGTTGGTTGGACCATTCCAGCTGGTCCAAGTGGAACAGACTAAAATTTCACCCAAGGTGACAAGCAAACTAGCAGACCCCACGTTGTCATGTCCTCTTTTCCGACTTGACCTCTTGTTGATTCCGTTCGAATGCACGTGTTGATATCGTGAGTCTTAATCTGAGTCTCAGTCTTGATACAGTATCTGGAGTCTTGTCACCGCTCTTTTATGCAAAGTCTCGGGACGGGAAGAACAACTGGTAGGGACGGGATGGAAGGAGGACTGAGCACATGTCAATCTCGACAACCGACCTGGATTGTGACACTCGACACCTTCTTCTTCAAGCTCTGGAAAAAAAGGGACCGTCGCTTCCCGAGACAACAAACGACATTATTGTCGCCGCAGCCGACCAGCGCTATTCTCGGCAGGGGAGGAGCTGGTGGAGGAATTTGAGGCTCCGCGATCCGCGAATTGCGACACACCCTCGAACTGAAGTCAAGGTTCCCCGCATCAAAGAGCAGAATATCATTTTCTCGTTTGCTACCATCATCACTGCGCTGATACGCTGAAGAGATTGGAATCATCGAATCGAGTGACGATCCTAGAGAATGATGTCGCAATTGTGAGTGTCAATCATGGCTGAACATGTGCCCCTCATTCTCCGTTTGTCCAAGTTGGCTGCTTGCGTCTTTCCGCGGCTGCCAGCTGGCGGACTTTTGCAGCTCGAAGAGGGGCATCGGAGTACTCGGTGAGATCGAGGCAAAAATGAAGCTTCTGTTCCGCCTTCCAGATATCGCAAGCGGCGAGTCTATCTTTCGGTCCTTTAACCGAAGGAGTCATCCAACTTGTCCTTCCCACGGCTTGTTTCAGCCAATACCATCACCTCCCATAGTTACTCGGTTGTGGGCACCCTCCTGAACGTTGATTGGTGATGCCAATTTTCACTTTTTGATACTATTCATGAGATGGCCTTCGCCTTTACCATGACGGACGTCGGCATGTCGACGACGCTCAAGGCCTCGCCTATCAAACAGACCGAGGCTGGCTCCATCAGTCTTTCTTGAAAGATTGTCACAATGTTTTCTTGTCGTCATGACTCGAAATCTACTGTATAAAATTTCAGGTCCCGGCTACAGTGCTATTTGCGGCAAAGAGAGGCGTACGGCAAGTGCATGCATGAGACGCCAGCGCAGATTTTCTGGTCCACTGCCATTTGAGGGTCCAGATGGAGGCCCGGCTGTCCTTTGAGGCTCTCTACAAAGTCAAATACGAGTATGGCCTTGGGTCTGGAAACAGATGACGCTCCTTGGTCACAAACCTGCTGCTCTGCTCCGGATATGACCGACGACCAGCGTCCTTACAAAGCTGCACGAACCTTGACGGCCCGGCGTCCGAAAGGAAGTTGATGACCGGGCATGATGCCATACGCAACCGACCACTTCCTCTTAGGAAGACCTTGGAACTGGGAATGTCATCATCTTACGTCCTGTGTTGGAAGCACGCAAGCTCTTCCCATAAAGCAACGCAAAGATGTCGTTCGTTGATCTTGCTGGCAGTGCACCCTCCTTCGCTTCTGATATCTTGTGCGCTTTATCTGGCACGTCTGGCTGCAGTACAGGCTTTTTGCGCCAGGGACCCAGGTGTTGCCAGGCAGTCTTTGCCATCGTCCAGTCTCCACCGTGACGTTGACCTGTTCGTTGATCGATCCCGGCCATGCCAGTCGATTGGACCATTTGAAGTTCAAGTGGAGGCGTCGATTTGATATTCTGTAATATGTTCGTTCACCGATCATACTGTCTGGCCAGAACTGTTGGCGCTGGTTCAGACCCAAAAAGAGAACAAAGATTGAAAAGAGATCCGTCAATAGGAGACCATGTGGTCAGTGCGCTGAATGGTTTGTAGAGGTACCCCACACTCATGACCCCGTATGTACGTAAACGGAATGACTTGCAGGCTGTTGCACCGGCAGGCAAGCAGCCCAGCCCAAGCCTGGCCTTATCTTATCGTGGTTGCTACGGGAACTCGGTTGTGTGCTTCTCCCAATTCCCCTCGTAAACACTTTTCCCAAAGCTGACTGGTTGGACGACAACTTGCTTCGCCGTGTCCGGGATGATGACTTGCAGTTGAGGCTCGCCAACAATCAATCAATATCGGTCACGTCAAACGGCCAGACCGCGAGAAACAAGCGCGACTGGGCACACCACTTTCTTTGATATACGAACCGTGAATCCAAGTCAACAAAACAACCCCTCCACTACCCTTCGTCTCTCGAATGCGGCGCAACATCCCTTCCCCTTACACAACCTAAATCCGCACATTCCACCGCGGACAACATGGATGCCCAACAACAAACGTCACATAGCCTTTTCGAGGTATACCTTCGTCTGCGCCCAACCAACACCGTATCGACCTCTGGCGATCGCTTCCTCGACGTTGATGCCCCAGAGCCAGGCGAAAGCGCACCGAAGCACATCACATTGAATCCGCCAGCCGATCGACGGCGCGCAGTCGAAAAGTTCGCTTTTACCCAGGTCTTTGAGGAAGATGCGACTCAGCTTGATGTGTTTCACTGTACTGGGGTCGCCGGCCTGGTTGAAGGCGTGCTTGCTCCCTATGGCGATGGAACGGATGCCTTGTTGGCGACGCTGGGAGTGACGGGCTCTGGAAAGGTTTGTCCAGCACAGCGAGACCGAGAGAAGTGATACTGACGATGGTATACCACTGCAGACACACACCATGCTGGGAACACGCACCCAGCGCGGCCTCACCCAAATGTCTCTCGACCTCATCTACCGTTCGCTCGGCCACCGCGTCCTTGATCCCTCTACATACCCAAACCTCGACCAGTCCCTCAACGCATCCGATCCGTCAGAAGCCAGCATCCTCCCGGCCACGGCCTACCTCGAGTCGGTCTATAGCACAGATCCAACGACATCCTTCCTGCGCGGAAGCGGCAATGGCCGATCGACACCTCTACAAGTACGACCTTCCGCTTCTGTCTCTTCTCGATATCCAACCGACAAGCCTATTTGTCAGACCTCTTCTACTTCTTCTGTAGCGCACCAGTTTGGCGCAAGAACACCAGCTGGGCCCTTTCAACAAGCCCAGCGGTCGGCAAGTATCCGACTGGTTGTTACCGAAGAACCAGAACAAGAAGAACAAGAAGAGTCAACTGTGTTCTTCACGCCTCCTAGTCGAGCTGGGACCGTAACTCCCACGCAGAAAACCACAAGCAGGCTTCCGTGCCCAAGTCCAAGCGGACTTGTTTACAAGCCCGGCAACTCCCCTTCTCCCCAACGAGGTAGTCGACTTCCAACCTACCAACCCCAGCGGGTTGGCACTTCTCCTACTAAGCTACAGCAGCAGCGCCTCCGGCCTGTTGCCTCTGCTACACTTCCGCGCTTCACAGCTACCTCTTCCCTTCGTTTTGCGACTACCACAGCAGCAACTGGACCCTCTAACCTTCATCAACAGAACGATTCGTCCACTCCACGCCGCTTCCGCCCTTCCGCCCTCCCCCAGAACCCGGACATCACCCATCTAACGGTCCCCTGCGACAAGTCAGCTGAGTACGCCATCGTCATCTCCATGTACGAAGTCTACAACGACCGCATCTTCGATCTCCTTTCTCCACCCGTAAGATCAGCCGCCACCAAAGAATACCGTCGCCGACCATTGCTGTTCAAACCCACCGAGCTCTCGCCGGACCGAAAAGTGGTAGCGGGGCTACGAAAGGTGGTTTGCGGAAGCCTCGATCAGGCATTGATGGTCTTGGAAGCGGGTTTGCAAGAGCGAAGGGTGGCAGGGACGGAGAGTAATACGCAGAGTTCGCGGAGTCACGGGTTTTTCGTGGTGGAAGTGAAAAAGAGGTTTTCGCTTGGTGGACAGCACACTGGATGGTATGGAGGCGCAGGATGGGCGGGGAATTCGCTGWCGATCGYGGATCTTGCGGGCAGTGAGAGGGCCAGAGACGCAAAGACGGTCGGACATACGTTGGCGGAGGCGGGCAAGATCAACGAGAGCTTGATGTATCTGGGGCAGTGTTTGCAGATGCAGGTGGCAGGTGGGAAGGAAAAGGTATGTCCTCGTCGGAAGAGCTTGATGGAAAGGGGTGCTAACAACAAACAGCCAAACCTAGGTCTAATTCGCCGGTGCAAACTGACCGAGCTGCTGTTCACCAACTCGTTCCCCACGGGCAACAACCAGCAGCAGCATCGAAACCCCCAGAAAGGCATAATGATCGTCACCGCCGACCCCCACGGCGATTTCAACGCGACCTCTCAAATCCTTCGCTACTCCGCCCTAGCGAAGGAGGTCACCGTCCCTCGCCAGCCGCCCTCGTTCCCTCCCTCCAACTCCTTCTCCAACTCTTTACCGCCTATCGGCAGCCCAAATCATCAATACCTCTCCTTCCAGCAAACTCTCGAATCCGCCGCCCTCGAGATATCCAGGCTACAAGAAGACCTGACCTACCTCCGGCACGCCCTTGACTCGGAACGCAGCCTACGCGAACAGGCCGAAGCGCATTTGTTGAGCATGGAAGACAAGATGGTCGAACTCGAACAAGCGATACGCGAAGATTGTGCGGAAGAGTTTGAGAAGAGGTTAGAATTGGAGGTGAACAGGTGGAAGACGATTGTAGATGGGGAGAGGGAGAGGGGGGAAGAGTTCTGGAGGGGAAAATGGGGTGTCTTTGAACGGATGGTTGAGGCCGATGGGGATGTCGACATGGATATGGACGTTGACAGCCCGAAGAAGCCAGAAGGGAGGATGATGGGGCATGAGGACACGACGCTGGTGGAAACGAGAACAGCGGAAGCAGCTGCGGAAAACAGAGAGGTCCGACGACGGCTGGAAATTCTTGCCGACGAAAAAGAGCGGTTACAGAGGGAGAACGAATCACTAAAACAGGCTCTAGCAGCTTGTATCGATCCTGTCAAGTCAACCAGCAAGAACAAATCGCCGAGTCGCAAGTCACCTAGTCGCAGCCGGAGGAAGAAGGCCCAGTTGAACTATGCGGATGATGATGATGATGATGGGTTCTTCCAGGAGTTGAAGAGGGATCACAACAAGGAAGAGGATATGGCTATGGATGGGTTTGGGGAGGGGATTGGAGTGAGCGGTAATGGGACTGGAAGTCCGACGAAGAAGAAGAAGATCAGGAGGCTGGGAGCAAAGAAATGGGGGCAGGGACTGGATGATGATGATCCTTTCTAGATGACCTCCGGAAGGGAACAGCATCATGGTATCTGGACTGTCAAAGTAGGATATGTCGATTCATTGTACGATTACAGGACGTACAATAGTTTCAAGAAGCGTGTCTGGTTATGAAGTAGGTGTTCTATGGGCAACATCTGCTTATACCCTCTTCTTCTTTGTTTGAGTCTTGTTCAATACTCACATACCATTTAAGCCATGGACATCACCACTGATAGAGATCATTATCGATGTTGTCACCGTCAAGGACCTTGGTTGGTTGATAGCAGTTCATGTTCTTACCTGGGGTTTCTATCATTGCCTACGCTCTCCCATCTATCTGTTTGTACACTGCGTCAGCCCCATAGCGAGGCCTACGACACGGTATTAATATGGCCATCCCGAAGCTTTTCAAGGCACTCTAACTCTCTTACGATTGCCCAAAACATGGCATACTACGAATGTCACCCTCTGGGGATTGGGCCTCGTCATTGCGGCTACTGTCATCATCGCTGTACACATTGCGAAGGCCTGTTTATGTTACAAGGACAACTTGTGACTGTTCCGTATCTACGTGCGAACCGCATATTACCTATAGACTCAGAGGTAAACAGGCAATGTCCTTGTCACAGACCGTGGCTACGAAGAACTCCTCGTCTTCCTATTTCTACCATTTTGATCTCGAACGGGGACGACAACACCGATACGAAGACCAAGCCCAAGCCGGAACGCCAGAAAAATACCGTTACCTCCACCGAAGAGAGGCAAAACACCCAGTCCATAACTCCTTCACTACCTCTACGACTAGGACTCCGACTCAACGTTCTTCATCACTTCCCCAAATTCCAATCTAACCGCCTGCATCGTCGTCTCCCTCGTCGTCACCCTCGCCCTGTTTTCCATCATCCTCTTCATCCTCCGCGGTACCACCCCGAAACCAAGACTAACACCGACACTCATAACCCCAAACCTCGACTCCCACTCTCGCTGCGGCCCCTACCGCCCCTTCAAACCCTATCACTCCCGCAAAGTCTACATCGATTCCCTCTACGCCGCTCTCGACTGTAACCACGACGCGTCCAACTGCGAGGTAGAACGCGCTTGGTATGCCGTAAAGGATATGCAGCCCAGGGACGAGAAGGAAAGGAGGGATTTTGAGCAAATTGAGCGCATGCTTTTGGTGCCATGGAAGAGGGAGGTGTATGATAAGTGGTTGGTGAAGAGTTTGGAGGTGGTGAGGGTGAATGGTGGTGGGATTGGGGAGAGGAGTTGAGAAGTAAGATGTAGATGTTGGGAAGCGTTGAGGGTATCTGCTGGTGCATGTGGGTGTTGTAGGGTCTGGGGATCCATTTGGACATCCGTCTCGGAGCCTATCTGGTCTTTTCGGTGTTCCTGTTACGGTCTGTGTCAGGCGTTCAGGACACTCTGCGAAGGCATGGATGGGAGTCACGGGATGCCATGGTAAAAATGGAAGGCTTGCTGGAACGTCCGATGCGCTGTGCTCATAACCCGTACTGGTATCATTCCCTAGGGCATGTTTTGGCTGGTCCTTTTGCTGATGTTTCTCATACCTGCATATCGTTGATCCCGCACAAATGCAATGCATCACAACCCCGACGCTCCGGACCCGATAAACGTATGTCTCGGTCGTGGCAGTTCGCTCGTATCGAAATTACGTCTGGGGCAGAGTTGTGACCCACCATTCTAGAGTTGTCCTACCGGGACTAGAAGGAGCGATGCTTGGAAGGAGGGGCGAGGATGGGTTGAAACATCTGCTTCTCATTTGCCCCTGGGGATCGCACATATTTTTCCCCCGAATATGATCGTACGCAGGAAGCTCCCACTGCTTGCACACATCCACGTTTTCGAAATACTCTTTTGGCGTACTGCGGTCAAGTCCCTATTTCTCCGTCTTCTTCTGCCGCGATTTTGTCGAGTCATCTACTCTGCAGTTTGCATATGGATTCGATGTTTGTCTGCATCTCTTGATCCGGACTGCCGAAACAACGGACAACGGACAACGCAATGGTGCACTCTCGGACTTGATAAAGGCTGCGTCGGCGACTGTACGTTCCTGCACGAGAAACTCCGCCACTTCCTGTGTGTCTTTTGTTTTTTTTTTGCCCGGAAATTGATTTGGACAGATGTCCACAAGAGTATAAAAACCCTCCCCAGGTAGCTCGCCATTTCCTTTTTGTCTCTTCTTCATCTCCATCTTCTCTCTCCAGTCATCACATCTCCCTGACTCTACCACGTAACAGCCAAATCACAGGCACAACCTACTTCTCCAATCCGTAAGCAGGCCGTCGTCCATATCTTTCACTCGGTTGCCAAATTTCTTTTCCAGCTCCCGACTAGCTAACACAAAAGCAACCCACAGAAACCCGAACAAGCCTCGCCATGACATCAAGTCATAACCAACCGGATCAGCCCCCGATGGCTTCCCTCATCGACCTCGACCAGTACGTAATSCCGGATATCGATGAATCGGACGGAACGTACTCGATCACAACGACCCCTATCTCTGGGTCTGACGACGAAAAGGAGCCTCTCATGCCTGAGGAGTCTTTGCCAACCACCACGGCTTCCGTCACTGAAGCCCACGCAGGCACCCAAAAGTCTGAATATGGCGGCGACGACGAAAAGGAGCCTCTCATGCCTAAGGAGTCTTTGCCAACCACCACGGCTAAGGAATCTTTGCCAACCACCAAGGCTTCAGTCTCTGAAGCCCATGCAGGCACCCAAAGCAATCTTGCCCCTTCAAAAAAGGTATGTCTCGGAACAAAGTCTCAACCACACGACAATCGTGCTAAACCTGTTATTATAGGCTATTTACGCTCTTCACAATTGCAAAGCACGGGATTCACTGGAGCTTAGTTTCTCACATGGCGATATTCTCCATGTCATAGGTCGTGAGAATGACCATTGGTACAAGGCGTTCAACCCTGCACAACCAGACAAGCGCGGTCTCGTGCCTGTCGCATATTTCCGAGACGTTGGTTTCTGGGATACATGGCTGGGTGATTTGGTGGCAGTGGTACTTACCGTACTTATTTTTTTGAATGTGGGGGTTTGGCTGTTTTCTGGGCCTACCACCTCACCGTCTTCCTGCACGAACCAAACCCAGGTCCCTCTTTGTGGCCCCACCAAGCCCTACCAGCCGTACCACCTCCTTCCAGCCTATAACCAGACCCCCTACGGCATTCTCGACTGCAACCACGACGCCACCCATGCCGAACTGTGGCAATCCTTCTTTGACAAGTCCACTGCAGCCACCCTTGGCCACTTTCACGACATGGGCCAAACGCCTAGGGAAATCGAATGCCGGCCCTGGAAGCGTCCGAAGTTGAGGGACGCCGAGGCATCACTGCGATCAGGGCTGAACAAATTCACCCTAGAGGAGTGGGCTATCCAGTGGTTCTTCCTGAAGGAGGACCGTTCCGTGACCGACGTCTTGCTTCTTCCCAACTTGGGTATCGATACACCGGGTCCGATCTCGTGCCACAACGATGAAGATGAGACAAGTCTTCGTAGACGGTCTTACCAGTATATTGCTCAGATGGAGGTGGTGAGGCAGGAGATTGCAAGGAAGAAGCAACTAGAGATCAAGGAGCTGGAGGACAAGAAGAAGAAGTCGGAGGAGACACGGGAGACGTCAGAGAGCGGGACTCAAGTATGTGTCGAAGTGGACGGAGTGGATGTAAATACGAGGGCACAAGGGACATGGAACAGATGGTGGAACAGATGATCAAGAATTTGAAGTCGGGGAGAAGACACGGCAGACGTCAGAGACACGCACTCACAAGGTTGTGATAGTGGATGTTCCAGAAGGCACCCTTCAATGCTTATGTGCTTCTGCTGAGACGGATGTCTTGAGTGTTCAACTATCTTAACGGTATTCTATCGTGCTTCCAGGCAATCGAGGAAGCAGATGGCGTTATGCTAGATTTAGTTCACTTTTCTGTGCGTGGTAATGATAATGCTATTCCACCATGTGTATCTCTCCCGCTGCCGTATGTTCCTCTATCGAGACCATCAACGCTTTGGACGGGGGAAAGAACTCCCGGAAGAGTGAAACCTGTCCTGTCCCTGCTGCGTTGTCGGTTTCGGGCAAGAATATCTATCCTTATAGGCACTAATCTGTTGAATGTATTTCTTATTCGTAGAGCTGATTTATTGTAGGACTTTGGTAACGTCCATATTGCCGCTTCCTGGAACTAATGCCGGCGTCTTGCGTGCTTGTGGTGTTGTTGTCACTGGAGTGGACGAGAGACAAATTAGGAAAGAGGGGCGTGTTGCAAATGCTCGACTTAGATGGTGCACTATCTGTAACGCTCCAAAAGTCGGGTTGATTAAGATGGCGCAGTAACGAAAGTGAAACCTCGGGATGTCTGTCGAATGATGGCCGCTACAGGGCCGGCGTACTGGTCTGGGCGATGGACTGGTAAGCATCTTGGGAACAGTGTATCTTTCCAACAAGTCTGGCAAGTCGTGCCGCCGTAGGATCGGACTGGTCCCTCGGATAAATACGGTATCCRACACAAGAACATAACGAACAATCATAGAAACGCAGTCTAGGCCTTTGACAGCTCGCCTTCAATAGTGAGCCCGTGTCTATCATTCGAAGGGACATGGAACTAGTAGAAACTGGATCAGCAGAGCTTACACGATCTGTACACTTTTACTCGACATTTTCCATCCTATCCCTCTTCCTCCTGACTCCTCGCCTGCTGCTCCATCGCCTCCAGCCGGAGTTGTTCTTGCGCCTCTATGTCATATCCTTCTTGTTCCAGCCTCTGCTCTTGTTCAACTCGGAGGCGCTCTTGCAACCACCGCTGTATTCCCGCATCGACAGCTCGAGAGACCTGCTCTTCAATAGAGCTGTTAGGGGGGGTCGCGTTGGCAGGCATTGTGACAAGGGCAGTGATCTGGGCTTGGAACAGTAGTTCAAATTCAGCTAATAAACTACTTTGGTCTCGAAGGCCTKGTTGAATCCTTTCAACCTTCAAGACGAGGGTTGAGTTCCCAGGCCTTCTTATACAAATCCAGACCATCCTTC
>RAOR01000481.1:0-23939 GCA_009805435.1 Neurospora sp. FGSC 26625
CGAACGGCTCACTTGTCAGTCCTTCGCGTTGTTTACCCAGGCGGTGGGTTGCGTGAGTAGCGATGCTTGCTTGATCATAACCAACACTTGAACGATTATATGAAAGCGATTGGGCGTCTAAAGGCTTAACTGTCTATCACCTGCGGAGGCCTTTAGACGCCCAATCGCTTTCATATAATCGTTCAAGTGTTGGTTATGATCAAGCAAGCATCGCTACTCACGCAACCCACCGCCTGGGTAAACAACGCGAAGGACTGACAAGTGAGCCGTTCGGCAATTCAGCATTCATTGAAATTGGCACGTGATATGATGAACGAGCATGACACCTGCCGACGTATTCAAGCATGCTCAAGCAACAATCACTTGCATTGCTCCGACTTGTCCCGCTGTCAAGAAAGGATCTCCCTCGGCCAGATGGCAGCGCTTGGATATGCATCATATCATGGCTCCGCCCGGCGAGCCCGTCAAACGTCAATACCGTGTTTAAGGCGCCCAGTGCCGTAAGATGCACATTTGCAAGTACATGGCCAATCCCCCGAGCTGGTTTACCCCGCCTTTGACAACTGAAACCCGCCCCAAGTATATGAATGGAGATATGGAGATGCTCGTGACCTGTTGGTTGTGCCGGCAGTCAGCAAGCAACAAGCAGCGCTCGACAAGTGATTCGCAGTGGTTTGGCACCTCTCGCCCCGGCAAAACCGGACAGCCCGTCAAGACACAAAAGGGGAAATCATGGTGTTGAGCCTTGGGGGATCCGTCGTCACGGGAGCAAATCTCTTGACCTGTTAAGGCGGTTACCCCGGACTTTGATCCCCAGAAACTCCACCCCCTCCATATTTCCTCCATGCAAGTACCACGGGGGCGTTAAATTGCGGAATGTGTGGAGCAATCCCCCAGAGCTGGGCCCGGGAAACCAGATGAAACCGATCGGCTACATACACAGCCTTCCAAAATTGCTTTATGCTGTAGGTATTCGTCACGRCTATCCATCAACATGTCCTCCGGGTGAGCGGGTTTGGTGATCCCCTCGGTTTTACGCAGTACCTACGCTCGCTATCGGCCAAAGCACGGGGGGGTAAAGACAAGACGGGGTGATGACGACGACGTCGGCGGTACTTTCTTGCTTCTTCATCAACCCAAGCTGTAGTTGTCGGCATTACCTTTACATAACAGCAAAGATGTAAAGGAGACATCAAGTTGACGGCTCATTGCGTGCTTACCGAGTTGCTCCCGATTCCACATGTTTACCTACAAGCACTGCTGTGCGTTGTCCTTGGCGAGGAGAAAGGAGGGGCATGTTGCAGCCGCGATGCATCGTCTGGACGACAATCGAGAAGTCGATCCAAATCTACGAATAGACATTGTGAGCTCTCACTTTCTTTGCGACCGCCAATGGTTTCCAAGGCGAGAACAAATGCCCGGAAGCGAGGAATTGAGCATCGTTTTCGGTATCAAGAGCCTTTGCCGTGAAGGCATCTTCCATCTCCTCAGATCAGAAGAGACACAGGAGCACATATTCTACTACGGAAGCACACTAGGAGACTAGCTACCTTACATCCCTGTGGGCAACTATCACCCGTTCACTCACGTTACACGAGAATCTCCCGTTTCAACTGAAAAGCCTCAGGTGGAGTCAAGATAGTCCCAGATCAACGGCCACTGAGGGCCAGAATGAAGGGCAGAAAATGGCGATCCAAAGCTGCTGCTGCTATTTATATAGGGATTGATCAACGACCAAACAAAGCCGCAGAGCAACACAATGTCGTCAGAGCGTAAATCGAAATACCTCTACACTACAAAGTCAACAAGGACCTGGCAAGTCTGCTCGGACGAACTCGGCCGATCCGATGGTCGAACGGACATGGGATGACAGCACGGGGACCCAGCATGTTGGGACCTCTGACGACATCACCTCATATATCGTTCCGGTTTGAGGGCTCTACGGTATCCAACTCGACAAGTGTGTAAGAAAAGGTTTCAAGTCTTTCGTTGGATTAGTTGTACGTTCGAGATGACAATATCATTCGGCATCTTCACCAGTGTCATCACCAACGGGTCCTTCCATTCTTACTTATTTTCTTTGCAGCTTTGAAATACCGGCGAGGCTGATTTCAAAAAGAGGTTCAGGCGCTCGTCTTGCTTTTATTGGATGACACGGCAACTGCGGCTCTTACTACTATCAAGTACTTCTCTGTAGTCAGTACCTGTTCTCATGTTCTACCAGCTACGGGTTTTATGCACAGTGAAGCTCACAAGTTTGAGTGCAATGATCTAGCTTTATCTCTGCCATTCGTGCAGGAACACCTCGCCATCGGGAAAAAGAAATCGGGCGCTCACCTAGCCGGTGAATTACTCGTTATCCAGAAGCTTCATACCAGGGCGTTGGAGCACTCTCGGCAGAGTTGACTTGTGGTCACCGTTCGAGAGTCAAACTCTATACTCTATAGCGATTGGATGCCGGTGATTGGCCAATCACCCTCCCACCTTTAGAGATGCTTAGGTCTGATAAGACTTTACATCTACCCAGAGCCGTTCATTGTTCCCCATTACGGAAGAGGACTTGATGACCACCAGCGGGACGGAAGCGGGACACTGGGAAGCGAGGGGACATTGACAGATGAGATCGGAAAGGATACCGGGAAGGGGGTACTGGACCCCTTGTTCCCTTATCAGTTGTTTGTTGTCCTTCTTGAACGTTGTCAAGCAACGGGGGAGCCGGTGTCTCAGATTTTTATTTGTTTTCCCCTGCCTTATCTTGCTTTGCTTTTACCGTTCGTTCCCCCAACAACGTCTTACCGGTCGGTCTTTCGAGACATTCACAGCGAGTTCGAGAGCTCCCACCTGCCGGTCCTTTATCGCCGCACTCGGGTCACCCTGCCACCAAGTTGGTATTCCGTTGCATCCAACGTTCCAGGCCCGATTCCCTGTCAGTACATACATGGTCCTTTTTCTATCATTGCATACGATATGTGATACTTCTGGAGGGTACGAACTACTGTACTGTGCACCGTTCAGAAGCTGGTGTGTGTGTATGTACACTATCAGATAACTGGCTTCAAGACATGCGGGTATGCGAACTCGGTCCGCGGATGTGTTCATCCTTGGATATATACCACCACACACCCTGCCATCAACCACCATGTGCCTGCCTCATCGACCGTTGGCTGCATTTCCGGGGAGTCTTATTGCATCGATTCCTACCCTCCTATACTGCCCTGGGCTGAATGTTATTCCAAAAGTCGAATGTGACATTTGAAGAAGAGGGAGATTATCTCCGGACCTATCGCGCACATATCCTCTTCTGGCCTCCTCTCCGGATCCCTATTGGTCGGTAAATATTGGGGGGACTGCCTATCCTTCTAGGATTTCCGCAAGGGTTTGTTAGCATCGTGAGCGTTGCGAACGTAAATCTGGTCTCAGACATCTGGACGTTGAAGAACTATAGCTTCCGTGTAACCCATGATTCGAGAACCGCTCGTAACCCCACGCACCGCACACCTTCTTGGATGCCAAAACTAATATGTAGTGTAATTCATCAACCATTCATAAGCAGTCAATTTTGACCTTTACCGGTCCTGCATATCGACAAATTCATCAATTCCCATCACACCAACACAACATGGAATATCCGACATCTCACGAAGCACAACAACAACACCATTACATAGGTACCTATAAAATAACATCATTTTCACAAAACACCTGCGCACACGCCGAGGGAGTGTACTCTACATACCTGCAAGATACCTATGTGTAAGTAGAGTAGCACTGGCGGAAACGCCATGCGTTGACCGAGACATGCAAGCTATCTAAATCTCTACCTACAACCACCATCACCATAGGTGTCCGCCCGTCCATCCATCCATCTATCTATCCATCTACCTATCTACGGTACCAGGAAAGCTCGAACCTCTTCACCCATGACACCGAACGACGACCCCCTCGTCAATTTCTTTTGGTTTCCTACCCGACCCAGATGAGCTCACTCCAGCTTCAAGTGCGGTAATGGCCTGCCTGTTTCTTCTTTGCCAGAACTCGGGCCGATGGATGCGCGCAACACGAAAACAGTGGCAGCTAGACGCCATCCGTTCGAGGGATACCTAGTACCTAGTTCAACGGCACACGGGCTCACCCGAACGCCGGCTCGGACGGAGGTTGAATCCGCTTAATGTCGTACATACCTAGCTAGCCTTTGAATCAGAACGACCAAGGGGCTTGAGGCAAGAGGTCGGTGGAAAGCAGTGCCTTATGGGTCTTGACATAACCTAGCCCCAAAGGAAAGAAAGACATAACTGCCAATCAAGCATTCACATCACTTATTGGCCAATGCTTGCTTTCTGCACCTGCCAACTCTTTTCAGTGTTTAAAAAGAAGATGGACAAAGAGAGTTCCACAAGACATAACACAGTTCAAACCCTCAAAGGCTTCTCGGACCTGGAGAGAAGGTGCGAGGGTGCCAACGAGAAGACAAGGACGGAGGCTCCTCTGACAGTGCATTAGTGAGAATTCAGAACCTCCGGCTTCCACTTGGAAGCCACGGAAGCTAAGTGGAGGCACAGAGCTTTAAACTTTTAGGCCAATGTCACTCTGATTTTGAGTGGTTCCTTCCCTAGCTTCCACTTGTCCCTATCGACATCACACATCCTGCACCCACTCAACAGGAAAAAAAGGAAGCGACAATCGACACCCAAGATCCGTTCCACGGAGAGGGAAAAAAAAAAAAAAAAAAAATCAATCTTTTCTCATCCCAGCCTCCTCCTTCCTTCCTTCCCCCCTGGGACTTTTGAAACATGAAAGTTGAAATGGCCAACAGCGCTGCATCGACATGGGATACAAACCAAACCACCTTGAAGAATGTACGAAAAGGGAAGGGGAACTGAAGCCAGACCGCCAAGCGACGCCGTTCGACTTCGTGGCATGGCCAAACAGGTTCAGGCATGCGGTAGACTCGGTCGGAGATAACGCCAACACTAAAAACCTAGATTACTCGACGGTCATGCAGAAGAAGAGGGTAAAAGAAGACCGAGAGGAAAGGTTAAAGTTTAAAAATGGAAATTGTGTATGTCTGTCTGTCTCACCGTTACCGGACATGTTGACCGACTGATAGAGACAGACCAAAGGCTAGTGGTATCAACCGATGACGACTTGCAACCTGTACCTGTCTATCCTTCATCCACGCTTCCTTTCTGTCATGTCTCATTTGTTGATTTGTTCAAGTCCATCAAAAGGAAAGCTAAAGAGGTGGAGATAACACTAGCGGTGGTTTCTATTCGTTCGTTTCAAAACACACACCCAAGAGTGTGCCCATCCATCACATCACACTTCAGCAGCCGGCCCTTATTCTAACGAAAACCGAGCGTATCGATTCCCTGCTCACTCGGGGGGTACATAGGTAGATAGACAGCAGCAAATGAGATCCTTCATTTGCCTTGGTGATTCCAGTTTATTCACCATGATACTGGAATCATAACGCCTGGCTGAGTGCAGGTGACGATAAAATCCCCTTCTTGTCTCCAAGTGACTCACGCCTCATGATATTGCCCCCCCTTTCCCCGCATACCTCAATATGTAACCCTAGGTTCGAATATAGAGAGGATAAATACGAACTACCTAGGTAGACATAGAGAAGTTCCAAGATCATCTTCGATGACAAAGTCGTCTCTCCCAAGAGTCTCGGCGATATACGAGCAATCCATCCCATCCATCCATCCTCTCCCAGCTTTGCACTTGTTGAAAAGAGTCATGGATGAATGAATGCCATGAATCGCCAAGTACGTGTAGAGCGCCCGTGCTAGTAACCTCCCTGCCAGTGGCTAGGTGGCTCCTTCTAGCCATCCATCCATCAAGAAAATCAATCCCTCTTCGCAAAAGCCACCTCCCTCGGAATCCTAAAGCTAGCGCAAAACATCCTCTTAGCCGGCGCCACATCCCTAACATCATGAACCGCCACCTCGCCCTCCACATCCGGATTACCCGGCTTGACAGGGAAACCAAGATACTTGGTGATCCTCTCACAAATATCGTTGAGCGGGGTCTCGTCATCGGCCTTGAAGGAGAAGCAGTGGACGTGCACAAGGGGCAGCAGTTTGCGACCCTGTTCAGAAAAAAGGTCCTCGTGGCCGGCGTACACGCCGCGGTAGCAACCCAGAAACTCGATGGCGGTGGCGGGCAGGTTCATGACGAAGTGGGAGATGGTGGGCGGGACGTCGACGCGCTTGTGCTCGGAAAGCTTGGGCGCCTTCTTGGCGCGCGAGGGAGGCTTGGGTGCGATCAGGACGTGCTCGCCGTTCTTGTGGGCTTCGAGGACCGAGTCGGCGGCGTGGTGGATGAAGGTCCGGCCGTCTTCGCAGAAGGGGCGGACGTATTGGGAGACCTTAATGTATGCCGCCAAGTTAGAGATCAATATATATATATAAGAAAATAAAAGTATAGAGTTCATTTCATAGTTACCTTGTTCCTGTTGATAGCCACCTGCATATACTTGTTGCTCTCGGGGTTCATGTCGTTAGCCCAGACAAAGACGCCCTTCTTGCCAGCGGGCACCGCAAAGGGGCCGATGCCAGCCATGACATCGCACACCACCTCGCCGGGCTCGAACATGTTGATGAGCCTGCGGTGCTCGGCCTCCAGCTTGCTGTTCCAGTACACCTTTGAGTAGTCAAACTCGAAAGTGCAGGCGTTCTCGGTAACCTGGACCTGCATGTCGTCGGGACCAGCCAGAACCTCGTACTGGAAGGTTCGGAACTCGGACTCGGCTCCGACATTGTCGACTTYGTTGATGACGGTTCGGATGTTGGTGGTCTTGTCCAAGATGACCTCGGCGATCACCTTCTTGTAGGGGATATAACGCTCCCGTAGGTTCATGTGGGCTGGATTTATGTTAAAACATGCTGAGAGGATCGGGAGGCACAGTGACCACGCTCACTTACCGACATGACCAGCGGTGTTGAAGCCGGAGGGTATATCGTCATGAAGTTCCTCGGGGAGAATAGAGGTGATAATATCATCTGTAGGCAGCGTTAATAAGGTGACACTGGTATAAGTTGGGTATTGGATTCAGGTTTCATACGATATGTCCAGTAGTCATAGTTGAGCTGGAGCTCATAAGGAATAACAGACAACTCCTTCTTCTGAACACCTTCCTTGAGAGCAGCTCCCCATGTCTCTGGTTCTAGAAAAAGGAAGACAAAGAATTAGTCTTTTAAATGTTTCTATTGGTTTTCGAAAAATTCTAACCTGGTGCCTTGACGTTGGGGCTAAGAAGTAGACACTTCTTTCCTTGGTCGGCAAGGGTCTTGTCTGGGTGGTTCACAATAGGGGACAATCTGTCCTGGCGCAGGAGCTCCTTGCTGTGCTCAAGCTCTTTTCTGTACTTGGATATAAGACGGTTGTCGTTGACGGTGGCGGCAGCCAAGTTGACAGTCTTTGTGAACAGAGCCCGGTTGAGGACGCCAGCGCCTGAACGAACTACGGGTGGGCTGAAAATGGCCATGTCTTGAGTTTTCCCTTCCCCACTCCCCTGATTTTCCTTTTCTGATTGAGACATGGTTAGTGATAGACAACTCGATACACAAATTGGTGGAGTGTCCTGTTTCTTTGGAAGCTCAACGTACCTTTTGTAAAATACAAATTGGGCGAATGAAGTGAAACTTTGTTACGCGGCAACCGCAAGGCTAAACCACAGTAAACAGAGAGCCCCACCAAGATGTGGCTGATTTATCTTATCTCGGTTCTTTAGGACAAGGCTGTATCGTAGCGTAACGTCATGAGTGGCTGATACAGGTACATGTCCTGGCCGGGACCAACCACTACAGTCCCGTCTCTTTGGTATTGCCCATTGTATCTCTTTACATATTACTTGACATTCTGATATCGTCTTTTGCCATGTTAGTTAGTCCGAGTACTCCCAGTTCAAACCTACTCCCACTTCATTCTTGTTCCCGGCCCAGCTTTGTCTATCCTCACCGAAGAGCAGACATTCTTTTCCAGTTAACGAAACTTCCAATGCACTAAATGAAACAATGTTGAACAGATGAAACTCCAGACTCCGACAGCTGAAGTCTGTAATCCTATTTCACATGTTAACCACCCATGGATTCCAACCACTACGTCACTCGATCACTACAAGTTCCAGCCACTGAACACTTGGTACTGCTCGGTTCATCACCTTCCCCAGCGCATTTGAGCACCGGCATACTTCAAAAGACCCCGGTAGAAGACCTGGTAGTTGACCCCCTCATTGTCTTGGACATGGGAGATCTCGGTCAAGCGGACTTGCCATGGAGGATAGCCAACAAGTTCGACACGAGGACCAAACAAGAGAAGGAGGTCTGGTTCGCCCATGACACTCTCGCTCAACTCGGCATCGACTAGTTCGATTGTGATATCCGAAGTCGAGATCTTGCCCCGCTGGGACATATCGGCAAGGGTTTTGGTAAGATCGACAATGGAATCGCGGCCGTCCTCGGCTGACAGAATCATGACTGAAAGGTGCTTGAGGCCTTCGTTCTCGATACGGCTTGCGGCAAGAGTTGGGGCCGTCTCGATTGAGGGGCAGTGAGGTGCTCTAATACCAATGCCGGGAGTGTTGGGTCCGAAGTATGCAGCGAGCTTTTGTGTCATGGATCTGTGAACGCGAGGAAGATAACCCTTTAATGTTCCTGTTTGGTGGGAATGTCATCAGTTTTAGTCCTGGAGTTGGAGTAAAGCCCCGTGTTGCACGTACCGGTCTTCTCATAAATGGAGAGTTGGGGAATACGGGCACTTGCGCACCAAGCAGCAATGTCCGAAGCTTCCTCGATCAGCTTGGCCAAGCCGGTACCGCCTCTAGCGTCCTCGTCCAAGGTCAAGATAACACTTAGGTGGTTTGGTAGCCTTCGAAGGTCCTTGACATCGTTGTAAATCAGATCGGGCGCGCGGTGGTGGTGGTGATAGACGGAAGACACTTTGTTGACCACTTGGTGGTATGCTTGGCGGATTCGGATGTAGAGCGAGAACAGGGCATGTATGATGGTAAAGACCAGCAGGTGCCAGTGCCTCTTTAGAAAACGCCGTACCCCCAGCCTCTGCTGCTCTTCCATTGCTCGTTTGTTGGCTTGCTCCGAGGGGYGCAAAGGGGGCGAAGGCAGATAGGGCTGTCCAAAAGGTTAGTATTTTTGGCGAAATGCATTAGCAGCAGTCGTACCTTGAGCAGCCTGATCCTCTCTTCGGGGGTAAGCATTTTGTGGCCGAGTTTCTCATCGCGCCGGTAGGCCTCGATATCCCGTGGTTTGAACATGTTGACGTGGAGGCTGTCGGTCGTCCCAATGGGCCTTGTTACACCTCAATCTGTGCGATATGACGGGACGAATGTTCGGACGACAACGGGTCTCGGGGACAAGCGCAGAATACACGGCCGATACAGAAAGGAGCGTTGAAGAGGATGACGAATGCAGTTCAAAGTCTATCCACTGCTGAAGGTCAAGTTGCGCATAAAACGAGAGAACAGAAAGAGAGGCCGACGAGAAAAGAATGGAGCCTTGTTAAACTGCTGATCGATTGCTTGCAGCTATCATACCCACGGCAGTTTGTGGCTACCGTAGCACCGTAGTCAGTAGCGGGAAATCATCACTGGGCAGCTTCCTTCGGAACGGCCACGAGATCCCTGTCTGATGTCAGATTATTTCGGGAAAGAACATCTGAAAGTTCCCCTCTGTTCCCCACCAAAAACCTGTCCTTACGACTTGCAACTGTGGCTGAAGGATGCGCAGGGACCAGGCTGAAGTTGGGCCAAGGGAAATGTGGGTTCAATTCCCCAACCCGTGCCCGCAGAGGTACCCGCGACAGGGGAACGACATCCTCACGACCCTCTGGAACTCCCCCGGACAGCCCCTGGTCATATACCTTCAAATGGGTTGATACGACAACAGCTCGCGGAATGCATCTACGACAACCACTTCCTTAACTCGGATAACTTGGACTCTCGACATCTCCCACCCTGAACACGAACCCAGCTTGATGCGCTCTAGGTGACACACGCCGCCATGGAACGCGGCGGACCCGGCAGCACGAGGTCCCCCGGCCCCGGGCTCTTCCCCAAGGGCCCCAGCTTCACCATCGACGACTTCTCCAGCAAAGACTTTATTGTTCGCGACTTTGTCGACTCCCTCGCCGACACCGCCTTCCCCGCCAACCGCCGCTCCGGCCCCACGAGCGCGAGCACCCCCTTTGACCCCAAGCCCCTCATCCGGACCTTCGAGAATGCGCTGTCGCAGCTGGGCGCCCTGAGCGAGGAGTTGCAAGAGAAGGAATCAGAGCTCCTATCCCAGGTCCGGCGAGCAGAAATCCAACATGACCAGACACTCGATACCCTTGGTCGGAAGCTGGACCAGTCCATGGCCCAGTTCGAGGCCCTCGACTTGACCCTCAACAACCCCAGCGCACACAGCGGCTCCTCGAGCCGACCTGATGGCGGAGGAAACATTGCCGTCCAGATTGGAGAGAAACTGGAGGAGCTGGATAGGAAACGGAGGAAGGCGCAGGACGCCAACTTCCTGATTCAGTGCTGGACAGAGGTTTCCGAGACAGGCCAGCTCACCTCGCTCGAGGAGATTCAGAGACAGGGCGGTGCCGAGAACAAGGTTCGCTGCGCCGTCATTGCTCGCCAGCTTATGCGCATCAGTCAGAGACTAGACCCTTTTTCGTGGGTGACAAATGGCTTCCGTGCCAATGGAATCACCAATGGTGCGACCCGGAAGCACAATACTAGGGAGGCTCTCGAGAGGTTCTGCGAGCATCTTGAGCAAGACCTTCTGAAACAGTTCAACAACAGTTACCGACGACAAAACTTCGACGACATGATGGAATGCGCAAAGGTCCTCTACGATTTCCACAGCGGTGCCAGCGTCATCGCCGCCTTCGTGAACCAGCACCAATTCTTTATCGACCGAGACGTGCTCATCACCGACGAGGTTACGACAGATGGCGAGATGTGGGAGCAACTGGCTGACCCCGATGCCGACCCACCGGGCGTCGAGCCCAGTCTGCAATCCCTTGTTGATGAGGTCAAGATCGTGATGCAGGAGGAATCCTTTATCATTAAGCGTGCCTTCCCATACTACGAGACAGTCCTCATCAAGTTTATCCAGCGTGTCTTCCAGCAGTCTATCCAGCAACGACTTGAAATGCTACTGGACAAGGCGACGACAATCTCTTCGCTGGCCTATCTGCGCTCCTTACATGCGTCGAGATCCTACATTGGCGCCCTGGTGGAAGATCTCAAGACCCACGGTCTTACAGAGCACCCAGAACCATGCTCGGCGCAAATATCACAAACGCTCGATCAGCAACTAGAGGAATTGTTCGTCCCCTATCTACTTGGAAACTCATATATCGACAGGGAAAGGAAGAGTTTGGACGAGTTGTACAACTCGTTGCTCTTCAAGTTCACCTTGTATCACTCACGCAGAAAGAAGGCTCCTTCGGGATTCATGGCCGCCATTGCCCAACAGGGCACCCAGCTTTTGGCAAGTGCTAAAGACGCATATATGGAGCGGCTCGATTCGTCGGACCTTACGCCCACTCAGCAGCGTATGATGTTGAGGGTTGCCGGTCTGCAAGACAACAGCACTAACAAGAACGAGATCGAGGTCTCGGAGGAACACGGCCGCCTGAGCGTACAGAACGCCAAGCGTATGATCGTCTGGTTGGCCGAAAGCGTGCGCAGGACGCTGGAGATGGGTTCGGGAAGCGAAACACCCAAGGACATCAACGTCTTGCTCAACCTTCTCCTCACCAGCATGGGCCAGGTCTATGTTGAGACTGCCCTCGATGCCGCCCTGGACACGGCCACGTCGCAAGAGAACATCAAGACGGAACCCGACCTTTCCTACCTCCCCCACATCAAACCGGCCGTCACCATCACGAACCTCATGTCGCGCTTCATCACCACGGTGCTGATCCGGCTTGCCGAGTCCAACACGGCCCTGCGCCGCAGTATGGAGGCCCAAGCCAAGCAAGCCATCGAGGCCACGGAGCGCAAGACTAACGCCGTCCTCAAAAGCACCATGGACGTGGCCGTCAACTGGGTCGCCAAGATCCTGGCCGGCCAGAAGAAGACGGACTACCGGCCTCGCGACAACGACCTCGAAGGCTTCGTCGATCTGCAGACGCCCACCTGCCAGGCCATCTGCACCTTCTTGGCCTCCAAGGTGGCGGCGCAGGCCGCGCTGGCTATCGACGGTCACAACCTCGAGCTGTTCAGCTCGGAACTTGCCCTGGCCGTCCACTCGCTCTTGTTTGAGCACTTCAAGAAGTTCTCGGTCAACGCCACCGGTGGCTTGATGGTGACTAAGGATATCGCCAAGTACGTGTCGACAATGAAGGAGTGGCCGTTGACCAAGGAGGTGCAGGCGATTGTCGAGCTGCTTACTGAGGTCGGATATCTGTTTATTATTGGGCCCGAGGCCCTTCGCGAGCGTTCCAAGTTTTTATCTTCGGGTAGTGGTGGAGGAGGAGGAGGTGGTGGTGGGGGTGGGGGTGCCGCCGGAGGTGCGGCAGGCGGTGGTGGTTCGGGCAAGAAGTTGCAAAAGGCGGATTTCAAGGCTTTTGTGCAGAAGAGAGAGGATGCCGCTACTCCGGGTATTCAGGGCGTGCTGGCTGGGCTGTGAGAGGCGGTTATATGGTCTGGTCGGATTAATGAAGAAGACGATATAGCAAGATTTGTGAGGAGAAATAGTCTAGTTACCAAGTTGAGATGCGGGCTAGGTAAGCATATGTGATATCTATTATTTAGTTAATTTTTCAACCACAGTTCAGCGATTTCTTTGCTGTGTGAGATGTCGTTGCGAGTCTACTATTGGTCACTTTGTGATTTCGGACAAGACGTAATAATAACATTGATACGCTACTAGTTCTTCATCGTAGAATACTGACATGACTGTCAAATCAATCTTATCCCCTCAACCATCCAGTCATTTCCTCCTCCTAACTACCATCGCTATCCCCGTTCTCCAGTTTTTATTTACAAAAACTCACCAATACCGAAATAAAACCAGCTCATTCATGCACTTTATGCCTCCCTTCCCGTCCTCTCGCTACTCTCCGATTTCCCCTCAACAACCAACGGGACAACAACAGTCAAAACCCCATCCTCCAACCTCGCCCTGATCCGCTCGTGATCCACTCCACCGTACTGCTGCTGCTGCTGCTGCTGCTGCTGGTGGTGGTCTCCTCCAGGTGTAGATGATGACGGTGAGGACGAAGAAGGTGTAGGCATGGGCGAGGAGTAGGTAACGAAGTTGATTTCCCTTGAGAACCTTCCGATGGGAATTCTTTCTGGTGCTGTGGTTGTCCGGTTCTGGGACTGGGACCGGGACTGGGACTGGTAGTTATTCCTGCCAGTGTCAGTGTCAGTGTCAGTAGTGCCAATCGTGGTGTAGCCACCACCACCACCACCATTTTTGTTGCTGTCCTTTTCCCCTGCTCCAGAAGACAAACCAGACCTTGCTAAACCCAATCTCGTCGACTCCAATTCATAATTCAACCACAACTTCAACTCAGCGTCCAAGTAGTTAGCTTCTTCAGACTCCTCCTCCCGATATGAAGAAGTTGGAGGATTCAATAAACCACCACTACTACTACTATCCTTTCCACCTATTTTTTTTCGAGCCCTTTCGCTCTTGTCGCTTTCAGTATCAGATGCACCAGCAGAACCGGAAGAAGAAGAAGATGATGATGATGAATCAGATGATGATGAATCCGAGTAGTCCAAACCCGAATGAATTCCGGAAAAATACAAAACCCCACTGAGCGTCAACATGTTCGTATTGCGGTCATAGGCGACGCTGATGTCTCTCCGCTTGGCGCCGGGGATGGCGAGTTGGATGGTGAGGGATGTGGGTGGGGAGGATTGAAAGATTTCGAGGGTTGGGGAGATGAGAGGGATTTGGTCTTCTTGGGTCAGTTGTGGTTGTGGGTTGGTAGCCGAGGAGGTGGTTTGGGTGGCGATGCTGCGGAACGATTGTTGGCAATGATGATGACAATGATGACAGCAGTCGTGCCACTCGTCGTCGTTATCTTCGTCGTAGTCATCACCATTCTCGTTTTCGTCTTTAGAGGAGGTACTGTTGTTGTCTTTGTTGTCCTTGTTGTCTGCGTTACCCTCGTTGTTGCCATCTCTGTTCTTGTCGCCCTTCTTGTTGTCCTCCTCTTCGTCAACATCTTCAACAAAGCACCAACTCTCATCATCAGAATCGGTTTCCTCCCCTGGGGCTGTGACAATCACGTAATCCTCTTCCTCCTCCTCGTCTTTCTGCCCCTCTTCCTGTTTGCCCCCATGACCCTCACTCTCTCCTCCTCCCTCACTCTCTCCTCCTCCCTCACTCTCTCCTCCTCCCTCACTCTCTCCTCCTCCCTCACTCTCTCCTCCTCCCGAACTCCACGATACCAACCCCCCGCTTTTCCCATACCACAACCACCCAAAGCACCACCCCCCTCCTCCTCACTGTTTTTCATCCGTTGTTCGTCATCRAAAGCTTTCATTCTCGCCATGTCAGCCAGGACCTGGAAGAGTTCCGTGTACTCGTCATTATCTTCTTCTACGTCCTCTTCTTCGACCCCTTTGTCCTCACCATCATCCTGCTGATAACCATCATCATCATTATCATCTCTCTGCTGCTGAGACTGCAGCTGTGGCGGTTGCTTCTCGTCGGTTTCTGCATCTTCCTCCTGTCCTTCTTCGCCTGCCACCACGATTTCCTTGTCCTTCCCTTTCTCCTCGCCGCGTGATGGTCGTCGTTTGCTGCTGGTGTTACTGGAGGAGAGTGAAGAAGGATCAATCAGAGGTCGTGAATAATTAACGACGGGTGGTGTTGAGGGCGTTGGGGGGGTTATTGGCGGGTTTGAAGCTGCTGGTAGAGAGGGAGGGGGGTGGCTGCTGCTCGGGGGAGGAGCAGATGGCGTGTCTGTGTTCATGGCTGCTGATTAATCAGGACTGATTTGCTCCTGTTTTGTGTGAGGCGGTTTATTGTTGTTGTTGTAGAAGTGAGTGAAGATGATATAAGATCCGATGTTGCGGCAAGAGTGCTTGGGAGGAGAGAAAATAGATTAGAAGAAAGCGAGCGGATTTGACGCCATATAGCTTCATTATTATAAAGCCGACTGTTGAGTCAGGAGGAGATGAAACAGTCTTCATGTTGAATGCAGAGATGATCAACTTGTGCGATAGATAATATGGATCATCATGAGAATTATCCGATGACCCATCTCATGAACTTGGTCTTGGTCAGGTCTTCTTAAGCGACTGGATGTTGCACAGGTATGACAAGCCTTCTTCGCCCAACTTCACCTGTGAAGAAGGGTCAAGCAAGCAAAGCACCTCGCGATGACAACAGAGACACTTGTAGCACCAGGAAGCCAAACAATCACCCTGATACTAATTCCAGAACAATCCCGGACACTCCAAGTACGACACAGATTCAAAAAATCTCGTGCAACCTCATTCCGTCAAGTGCCACCATCCCGTTCATCATGACTCCCCAAGTTTCTTCTATTTGCGTACTCCTATTTAGGGGGRGTATATCCAACACAAACCGCTTATTTTTTATTAATGCCCAGAATCCACCCACGGGACATGTTAACATTACCTTGTATCATGAAAACCTGCATGACTATACCCAAAGACACTCAACCTTTTTTCTGCCCACTTAGACATTATCCCGCTCACCTGTTTGTACACCCATGATTTGCCGCACGTGTTGAAAGATATCCCCGTGCGTGTGTTTTCATCTGATYTCAACACCCTTATTCATCCATCGCGTCACCACCGCCAGCCTYCAGGTCCCCCCCATCCATGACCGGATTAGCCTCCGTGGTTGCAACACCCGCACCCCCAGCGTCACCACCATCCGGTGATCCAAGCCCCGTCGCGGTGCCGCCTTGCATTTTCATCTCCCCCAACTTCCTCTCCGCCTCTTCCGCCCTCTTGTTCGCCTCAGCCACCTCTTTCTGCAGCTGCTTGATATACTCAATCGCCATCTCCACCGTGCTCGCCTTGCTGTTTGGTATCCCCCCTCCAGCCTTGTCCTTATCCTTATCCCTCTTATCTTCCTTGTCAGCACCCCCGCTGCCACCGCCACCACCACTGCTGCTATTACCGTCTCCATCCACGTCTCTCCCCTCCTTCCCAGGAACTTTGGGCAGAAGCGTGGCGATCTCCTGCAGCGCCGAGTTGATCCTGTTCCTCCTGCCTTGCTCCGCAATCTTGTGCGACGTCCGCTTCGATGTGAGATTGGTAGAAAGCTCGGTGGGATACGAGACGCCGGGAACGGTGTTGCCCTCGAGAATGCGCTGGTAGTTGGATTTGGTGGCGAGCAAAAGCGATGCTGCTTCCTCAGCAGCTGTGGAACCTCCTGGTAGCAGAGGCTTGATGCTGGGCGACATCTTGGGTCGAAGGGCCGGTGAGATCAGAACCGAGGCCACGCTTCCACGTTTTTTGCTATATCTTCCCATGGGCGCAAGCTGGGGTGTCCGTTTGTGGCTGTTAGCTGAATCGGGCTTCAGTTGCGGGCTGGAAAGAGCCGCAGAGGGCAGGGATAAAGGCTTGGAAACCACAGGAGATGGTGGTGGCGGGAGGCTTGGCGATTGTAGAGGCGCGGCGGCCTTTTGGATAGGATCGAGAGCCGACGTTCCAAGAGTGGTGATGATAGGGGCCGGTTTTGGTGCTGGCGACCAGTTGATGGAGTCCGGGAGCTCAAAGGTTTCGATATGGTCGGCATCCATTGGGTCATGAGATGCAGTTCCAGTCGGTTCAGGGTTGCGATTGCTCGGCGAACTCAGTTTCATCAGTGATGCCGGTGTCGCAGGAGAGGCGATTCCAGGCCTTCCCGGCTGGAGGGTAATAGGCACAGCGCTACTGCTCGCTTGAGGTGCCAGAAAAGGAGATGGTTTGGCGGATCGAGGCTTCGGAAGTGGTGGCGGGGGCATCTCAACTGGAGAGACAACATCATTAAGGTTATGGGGGGAGACGGATCCATTCTCAGAGTCAGTTACACCAGCTGTGGACGAAGATGACGTCTGTAGTAGCGGCGTAGGAGGTTGTTGGCGTTCCTGACTTGGTACCGCATTCTCGATCAGTTGGTTCAAAGCTTGGGGGTTAAGCATCGGGGTGGTAGCCGTCTTTCTACGTATCGGCTTCGAAATGGGAGACTGTTTGATGCCACCGCTGCTTTTCGCCCTGGCCTTCACTGCGTTCTTGCGCGTCTTCCTAGCCAAATCGCCCGGGCTAACGCTCGCTTGAGACATGGCAGGTGGTTCGAGTTCCATCTCCCTTGGCGAGCTCCCGCTCATCATGCCGAGCCTCTGGTCAATGATACCTAACGCGTCATTTTGCGCATGCAAGGCTGGCGAGGTAAGGGGGCTGAAGTAAGCTCCAGGGACGGCAAACGGAGTATCGATGGGGAAATGGGTCTCCAGCGGCGTGACGGCCGGTGATACCAACGGGGTGAAGGACATCTGCCAAGGTTGGTTAGTAAGCTTCTTGACGACTTATAGGAACAGACGTTTTTAGACCTACATCATGCTGGTCTTTGATCCGTGTATATCGGTAGTCGATGGCTTGTTGCGGCTGCTGTTGCGGCTGCTGCTGTTGCTGTCGGCCGGAGTGGTGCTGATCAGATAGTGTTGACTGGGCATAGTAATTCTGACTGGATCCAGCAGTGAGTTCCAGGCTCTG
Organism: Neurospora sp. FGSC 26625; assembly: GCA_009805435.1. Taxonomy (NCBI): domain Eukaryota; kingdom Fungi; phylum Ascomycota; class Sordariomycetes; order Sordariales; family Sordariaceae; genus Neurospora; species Neurospora sp. FGSC 26625. The sequence continues at coordinate 17,711 of RAOR01000481.1, forward strand.
AGGTGTTGGAGGAACTATGTGGTTCTGTTGGTTGGCGAAGAAGGCGGCTTGTTGCTCTTGCAGCTGCTGGTGCTGAGCATGCAACTTTTGCTGCTGGAGGAACTGGATCTGGGCATCGATGGTGTTGACGAWGGCGTCCGAGGGCGTAGATGGCTGTATCAAGGCCGTCGGGGCGTTCTGGTATGGGGCAGTCGTGGTAATGGTGGGCATCTGATGCTGCTGCTGGTGTTGCTGTTGCTGTTGCTGTTGCTGCTGCTGCTGCGCATGTTGCAGCATGGCGTGGTCTACGGGCGACAAGATCATGGATATGTCAGTACCAGTCATGGGGGTGTCCAGCTGCTCTCCCCCCGACGAATGTAGAAGATGGTCGGCGGCATGGTGGCCAGCATGGTGGGCGGTATGGTGGTCGGCCGCAAAGTCGTGAAAGTCAAAGTCCAAAGGCCCAATATCGTTTATATCCAAGAACTGGTGGAAGTCATCATCGGCTGCCGTGTGCAGGGCCTGATGGCGACTGTGGTCCGGGGCACTCCACGACGAGGAGTCCATCACGCCCGCCGGGTATTTTGTGAAGATGGTTCGGGGACGGCCGGCTGTCCGGCACGGGTGCGGGTGCGGGTGCGGGTGCGGGTACGGGAACGGGGCTAGGGGGTGCCTTTCTGGAGTATAGTCTTGACACTGGCCGTGGGATGATCAATTGAGTCGACGTAAAAGGACGTCGAGGCGAGGCGGCTGGGGGTCTGGCTTTGAGTTTGGACTTCTCGGCCTTGCACTTTGTTGATCGACACTGCGATGACGGATGACCGCTTAACCGGGCCGGGCGTATAGTGTAGTCTCGAAAGGCTGGCCGGTGAGTCCCGTCTTGGTGACTCCGTAATTTGGCGGTACCTAGCGAGGACCGAGATGGATTTGCCGACGAGAACGGTTCGGGCTCGCGATCAGGTCTTGCGCGACTCAGCGAAGGTGATTAAGATATGTGATTGGTAGCTCCCCARGGACCCTTTGGATGGATGCTTCGTCGATGGTCTCTGTAACCGGGTGAAAGAGGAAGGCAGAGAAATGGAAAGGGTCGATCTAGACTCCGCCCGCCCCGCCGACCAGTTGGCTACCTCTAGCATACAAACTGCACGCTATAAAGACCTCCCCCACTACTGAGAGACTCTGCAATCCTCGATTCAGGTACGACGGGACCATTCATTCACACAATCTTCAACATGAAGGCCTTTCCCCTGCAGATGCTGGTGATTATGTGTGGGCTGGAGACAAGGCAACTCATGGTCCAGGATAACGATGGCTGCAGAAAGCTCAAGCTCCTGTAACTCGGTGTCTTTGAGACAACTCAAAGAGCAACAGATCAACTGGGATCACAAGAATGGCTGCCTGCGGCGGGGTCCGCAGGTCAAAAAACGACGGGACCCGACCCGGGCAATACGCAGAAACTAGGTATGTTGACATCTGACAAGCCCTTCCAACCCTTGCTCCTTTTTTTCTTCTTCTTTTTTTCCTTTTTTTTTTCTTTTTATTTTTCTCCATCGCGAGACAGCTGGTTCGACCTTACTTTCAACACGAGCCCTCCCGGTTAGGCAGTGGGGCCGACAGTTAGCTCAAGGTGACACCTTCCAGATCCATTCCAGGCACGCATYTTAAATTTGCGAGCGAATGGGAAGCATGTGGGAGGAAATTCCTGTCACTGTCCTCGCCTGTTCGCGCTTAGTTAGAGGCAGGTACATTCGTCTAGAAACATAAAAAGCGGACATTTTTCTACATTTTGACTTGATAACGCATGATAGCTGACCAATGAATGGTCATTGAAACGGCCACAATAAGATTTCACAATCTGCACCACAACAGCGGAGTCCCATGTTCAAAGAAGTGGGGGTTCAACCAGATGCATAAACGATCATCGATGCGCCTCCTCCAACCCCATTGGATCCTCGTCTTGCAGAGGTCACAGTATCTGTCAGATATGACGGTGCAAAGTTGATTAATTCCAGTGTGTGTGTAACTCGGACACTTCGAGGGATTTCCAAAATTATGCATCAACTAGATTGTTTGCAGAATGGGGAGCTGGCCTTGGGGCGTGTTTGGTTCGCGCGGTGTGGTTTACTTTCGCTATACAAATAATCCCTGTTTTCACCAACCGGTGGGAGATGCTGGTTAGTCCGAGTTTCGTCTGTGAATTTGGCTGTACGTTGAGCTTGGCAGGTATCGATTTCCTGCACAACCTTTGAATAAGCAAAATCCTACATATTCATATATCCTCCTTCTTAATTAGGTTATGCCAACTCTAATTAAKAAGGACCCCTATCAGTGTAGAAAGAAAGAAGAAAAGAAAGCAGACGAAAGATTAGTACTCGAGAGGGTACATTATCCCTGTTAAAGACTGCAGATTTACTGCATATTTTGGCTTTGTACCCAACTCTACTCGCTCTTTCCACTTGCTGTTTGAACTAAACACGCCCTTGGGCTGTGTACCGTATAAATACGCGAATCTCTTCCAAAACCCGAACTGTTACGAACTTAAGAGACAAAGGGGCGGCCCAAGCCCTTGGGACCCGACAAGCCCCGCCTGTAGATAGACAGTGTAATCCTCGGAGCCAAGATTGGCGCAGAAGGGCACAAAGGGGCTCACCGATGCGAGTGGCTCACGGTGAGCCANAAGCCCCGCCTGTAGATAGACAGTGTAATCCTCGGAGCCAAGRTTGGCGCAGAAGGGCACAAAGGGGCTCACCGATGCGAGTGGCTCACGGTGAGCCACGACTCCCAGTGAGCCAACATCACAATACGTACTCAAGGCGGAAGAACAATGAGGRTCCCGCAGGAGTATAAAGGGGCGACTGGAGAACTCAGATTGTCAGATAGTTCGACAGTTGCCAATTGATCATTATCACCGAGACTAGTATAACGCTACCATACTTGTTGTGAACCTTTTGGCTTCACCGAACAGCACTGATAGTTTACKACCTTCAGCTATCTCATTTAGTTCGACAGTTGCCAATTGATCATTATCACCGAGACTAGTATAACGCTACCATACTTGTTGTGAACCTTTTGGCTTCACCGAACAGCACTGATAGTTTACTACCTTCAGCTATCTCATTTAGGCAGATCAGACTGCCGTTCGTCACACGTTGGCAACTCCCTTTGGCCTATCTCGGATAGTACTGAAGGTATCTTCGCTTCATCATGTCTACCCCCGCCGGAACCACCAACACCGCCCCCCAGGGCGAACCCTTGAACATGGCCGCCGTGCGACAGCAGTTCAAGGCCATGCAGGACCGCATCGTCCAACTGGAAGCACAACTCCAGGCTGGAACCGGCACCCCCGAAGCGAAGGCGGGAGACGGCACCGCTCCCAAGGAACGCAAGAGAATCAAGTTGTCCGCACCCAAGGAGTTTGACGGTCAGCAAGCCGCTCTCGCCGGATTCTTGATTCAGATGCAGACCTACCTCCACTTCTACGCGGATCAGTTTGCCTCTGAGTTCGAGAAGGTGACCTACGCGGGTACTCGACTCATGGACAAGGCTCTCACCTGGTACGAGCCCATTCTCAAAGACTATTACGAGCACGGAGATCAGGCTTCGGATTTCACCAAGAAGGTCTTGGGCTCGTATACCGAATTCACCGATGCCCTCTCCAGAGTCTTTGGAGAAAAAGACGAGACTCGGCGGGCTCAGGAACGCCTGACCCAGCTTCGACAGACCAAGTCTGCCTCAGCCTACGCTGCGCTTTTCAAGCAGGACGCTCTTCGCAGCAACATCAACGACGACGGGCTGATGCAGTTGTTCTACAACGGCCTCAAGGACAGAGTCAAAGATGAACTCTACAAGGAGGACCGGCCGGAATCCATCGACGCCTATATGGATAAGGCCATCCGCATCGACGATCGACAATTCCAACGGGAACAGGAGAAGAAGGGAAGGACGACTACCTTCGTGCCTCTCAAGTCCTACCACAATATCAAGAAGAAGCGGACTTGGGGAACTCACATTTTAGGAACTACTCACTCCGGACCTATGGAGATCGATGCCGCCCAAGCCAATCAAGGCAAGCGTGACCTTTCACAGGTCAAGTGCTTCAACTGTGGAAAGAAAGGGCACATGAAAAAGGATTGCCGCGCCCCCAAGCAGTTGAAATGGAGAAAGGCGGAAGCTGCCGCAGTGGAAGGAGCCAGGGTGGTTGAAATCGCTAGCGCCGAGTACGGACAGGACGAGTTGGAGGACGCTATGGACAGGGCCATGGACTGCGACCTAGAAGCACAATGGGAGGCCGACGACGAGTATGACCAGGAAGCCTCCAGGCAGGAGGAGCTACGGGAGGAAGCACCACCCCGTATGCAGACGTACAGGACACCGACGTGGGAAGAAATTAGCAACATCGCCACTATAGACCGAACACTCCTTACGGTTGCGCACGTAATGTGCACTACTCCTCCCCCGGCACCCTCTTCGATGCTTGAGATTGAGAGGACCGACCCTCAAGACGTTATCGACCTATACCAATATGGGCCCCCTAACAACCTCGCTGCTAGACACTGGACAGATCCTCTGGAGCATTATCGCCAGAGAAGCCAGGACAACGAGAAGTGGGACGACTTCTGGAAGAAACGAGCGGTCGTCATCGAAGGGGAACCTCAGATCTCTTGGGAAGACATTCCAAGACGGATAGGAGCCTATCGACCAGTCGAGGGAGACACGGCCCAAATGCACCCCCTTCACTATGCACACTACCGGATGCCGTGGTTCCAATGTATTATAGATAGCTGCCACGAGCATTACGGAAAGAAACGGGACAATCGTTTCTGGCCCGCCAGAAGACTGGACGCGCAAGGACAACCCAGACCAGTTGTACGCACTTTCAGCCGAGGTGATCCCCAAACCACTCTTATCGTCGACGAATGGTTCGCATTTAGTCTGCGCCCCTTCGTAAGACCAGACGAATGGCTGTCACCCAAGAGACTCATCGTCCGCCCCCGCAATATCTATACCTGTATAGGATGGGGAGGGGCAGACCACCATTGSCAATGGTGCCTAACATCCGACTGCCCCATCCACATGAGACAGAAAACCGAGGATATCGAGGCTGAACTCGATGACCACATCCGGAAGGCTAGAACAATTGAACGTACGGAAGACGAGGAAGCCGAACACTTGGCATGGTTACAGGAACACGGCTCGCTGGACGAGTCTGAACTTGAAGAAGAGGACGCTCTTGACGACCATCGCCAGGAATTGGGAAACGGCTCAGGGCCTTCAGGGAGGCCCGACGAAAACTAAGTCCCTGGACAAAGAGGATCATCCGACGATGCAGCCGCCGGAAAGGCAAGATCCAAGATCCCGTGGCATTCACGGAGATTGCAGCTGCAGAAGAAGGGAAGGAGGACCAGCGACTTAAAGTCGTGGCCCACTGGAAGGATTACCAAGCCCTCGCACTGGTAGATTCCGGAGCTCAGTTGAACCTCATTTCACCAAAATTCGTCACCCAACTGAGGATTCCCTGGAGAAAGAAGAAGGCTCCTTTTGTGGTAAAAGGACCTTTCGAAACCCAGATCGTGAAAAGGGAAACGTTACCACTCCCTATCACGGTAGAAGGAAAGACGGTCGAAATCAACTTCGACGTCGTCGATATGGGGCCATCCAAGGATATGATCCTAGGGCACCCATGGCATGTTGCATACGACCCAGACATCAGTTGGAAGGAAGGTGGCCGCCTGCGTCCTAGGACGCACCCAACCACTGATGGGAAACCCGGAGCACGGAAGGAAGCGAGCCACGAAGGCGTCGTTCCTACGGCCCCACCGCAAACAGTACAAGAAGTCATGATTTGTACCATTGATAAAAGCGGCAAGGTTACGGAAGAAGGGTTAGTAACGTTGGTAGAGGTATCTGCAGTCAACGTTCAACACAAGTTTGACTACTATCAGAACCAACAGGCAGAAAAGCCGAAGACGGTGATTCCAGCAGAATACCAAGGACACCCGGCTTTCGTCAGCAAGCACCTTGAAGGACTACCGCCACGAGGACCGTGGGACCATGAGATCAAGCTCAAGGAAGGAGCCAAGCTCAAGTTCTTCAARGTSTATCACACCAAYGAGAAACAGAACGCAGAGTTGAGGAAGTACTTGGACGAAAACYTGAAACGAGGACACATTCGGGAATCCACATCGCCAGCAGGGTACCCCATCCTCTTCGTGCCGAAGAAGGACGGAAAGCTGCGCCTTTGTGTTGATTA